>JASVEL010001362.1:0-109428 GCA_032618575.1 Nicotiana noctiflora | reverse complement strand
ACAGACCACCACAATCATGAAGGCCAACTATCGAGAGGACCATAAACTACAACTATTACTATTAATTCATATTTGGTCTAGTCTTTGCCTCATAGTCCGTAATTCAATTATAAAGCAATAATCTAGGTAATCCATATGAAAACAGCCACACCACACTAAACCAGATGATCAAACATACAAATATCAATGTAGAAGAACTATAAAATAAATGACATAATGCTTCAATCTCTTGTTTCATTCCATTTCTTTACTTCAAGTTATTACAGCTTCTTTTGGACAGAAGAGTACCTGGGAATCACGATGAGGATAAATCAGTGGCAACAGCAGAAGACACAACAATAACAACAGCCACAGGGTAGAACAGCAACAACAGCCAGCCAATAGCAAACAACCAACAGACCAGCAGTAGCAAAACCAAACAATCACACCAAATAACAACCAGTGAAAAGAACCCCAACCAGCAGAACAAACGACCCAGAAATAGATGCAAGAAACCCGTGTAAACTCCAAACAAGAACCCAATGAAACAGTAACCAAAAGTCTAATGGCCACCCAAGAAGAATTGATTGAAATCCCAGAAAACTTCCAAAGACAGACTTGTAAAGTATCAGAAATCAAAAAGGAAGGACACTAAGTTCAATGGAACAGTAGTTGTTCTCAATCTCTCTATCACTATTTTCCCAGAATCCCTTCTCTTATGTGTGTGTTTTATTTTTCGAACAGTGTTCTGCCTCTAAGCTCTCTCTCAAGTGTCTATGTATGTTCCTTAAACTCACAGGCTCTTCCTATCTCCCCTCTTCCAGAATTCCTTCTCTGTATCCTTGGTTTCAGAGTTGTATCTCTCAAGAGTATCCCCCTACTGTGTGTTTGAAAACTCTCTTTATATCCCTCATCCAAGGTGTCTATCTGTCTCCTCCTCCTTGTTTCAGAATCCCCTCCACTTATAGCTAAGACCCCCTCCTAAAAGCCAAGGACCAGAACAAAAATAAATACCTCTGCCCATCCCTCTCTCTGCTGAACCCATCCCTCTGTTTTTACCACTACACTATGTCTAAGCATGGGTGTTAATATTAAATTGATAAGTGCAGGGCATTAATAGGAAACCCTGCTGTAACAGCAGGTTCCATTTAGCTATCCTTAGGTGCATTGCACTCTACTAGCTAACCTAATTCCTGACTATAAGCAGCTATAACCAAGATATCCTTAATTCAAAATTAAACAATTACTCACAATTATCAAACCAAGTAAAGGTTCGGATGTAACTAGGCAATTCTAATGGCATTTCTGCCAACATGTTAACAATCGAGCCTGCGACGATATTCGTTTAAACAACTACGACCTATACGATCGATAACGACTAATCGACATCTCCAACTATATCTTACGGGCAGACTCGGGGTCAACAATCCATTTCAACAGTGCTAATATTGTCTGGTATAGTAAAGTCTACGAAATTAAACGACGACACTCAATATCGCATACAATTTAACAAAAATAACAGAAAAGTTTGACCAAATAAAGGTCGGATTGGAGAAGAAGAGAGAAAAATTGAAATTAAACATAAAATTAGATAAATGAACACTACACTAATGTAATGAGCATATCAACAATACAGAAAGAGAAGAATAGAATACCTCCGAAAAAGAAATTGAAATCAGACGGACCCGGCTCCAAAGGATTCAATTGCACCTTTTGAAGTAAACAGGGTCTAATTGAAGTGTTTTTCAAACGAAAAACACTCCAATTAGAGTCTGTTGCCTTCAAGTGCCGTCGACTCGGACGAAATCCCTAATTCTTCAATGCTAGGGTTCTTGGGGCTTGGATTTGGGGTTTGAGTGGTTCGGGCTTGATTCGAACCAAACTAAGGCTGGTAGGGGTATGAGGGAGACCTAGGGATGCCATGGTGCGAGTTTGGGGTCGATTGGTGTAAGTTGGGTCTAGACTCGAATCTTCGATTGAAGATTCGAGGATCTCGAGCTTGATTCGAGACACAACGTTCATGGATTCATGCTGGGGGAAGTGAGGGGAAGATTTGGTGTTAAGATGGAGGTGTTTGGCCTACCGGAACCGCCGTGAGGCGATTTCCGGCAGGCGGGAGACGGTGGCTTTACGGCGGCGTTACATTAGGGAGATGAGGATAAAGGGTTGTTTGGTGAATGAGAACTGTGACTGGGCTTTGGGGTGTTTGGGTATTAAAATTTCCGGCTCAATCTGAGCCGTTGGATTATTACCATCCAATGGCCCCGATTGAGAGATGAATTGGAGCGGGACGGACGGGCGGATGGTCAAACGGGTAGGGTTGAAAAATCTGGACCGTTTGATCCAGTTAGATCAACGGTCAAGATGGTGGCAGGCCGTCTTGGGCCGGGTAAGGGGTGGTATTTGGGCTAGTTTTGGGGTGGGCTTGGTCCGATTTCCTTGTTTTTGATTTCCATTTCTTTTCTTTTAAATCCTACTCATTAAAACTAATTTCTAAATTATATTACAAAAATCAAATTAACTTATAAAGATACTACTTAACTTCTAATAATAATTATCACACCAATTTTAAAATAAAATCACATAATTGGGACACAAAGGCAATAGATACGTTTTTTGTAATTTTCTTTTCTTTAAAAATTAAACACGGTTTAGTTAATTCCTAAACGCACAATTGAACTCCGAAATGCGCGCACGCGACATATATTTTTGTATTTTCTATTAATTTTAAACAAATAAACACGCACAGATAAATAAAAATAACACAACATCCACATAAATCACACACAACACAAAACTATTTTATTTTGAAATTTTGGGAGTAATTCTCATATAGGGCAAAAATCACGTGCTCACAATTCAAATGTATTCATGGCGTGAAACATGGGCTTACAACTGGACAGATTACTGTATTCGATTGTATTCATAGCGTGAAAAGGGGGATTACACTATTATTAAAAGAAAAGTATATCAATTAACATAATAGACTCCTAATATAACTCAATTATAACACAAAAATTTATATTTCCGGTTATAATTAAACTCAATTACACTATTTCATTTTTTTGCTCTTTATATATATATATATATATATATATATATATATATATATATATATATATATATATATATATATATATATATATATAAGAATTCTATCTTTAAGTGTCGTGGTTCCATTTTCCACTTAATTATGCGGTGTCGCTTTTGCGGTTAACCCACTATCTGTGGTTCCATTTTCCACTTATGCGGGGTCGCTTCTGCGGTTAACCCACCGCAGAAGCGATAATACCATCAACCAGACCCTTCGCTATATTAAGTTCCAAATTTCGATCCGTTAATCACCCGAAATCCATTCGAGGCCCCCGGGACCTCAACCAAACCTGCCAACCAATCCCAAAACACATTACGGACTTGCTCGAGTCTTCAAATCACATCAAAGAATGCTAAAATCACGAATCAACCTTCAATCTATGCTTTATGAACTTTAGAACTTCCAATTACTACTTTCGATGCTTAAACCTATCAAATCGCGTCCGATTGACCTCAAATTTTGCACACAAGTCATATTTGACATTAATCCTAGTTGATTCCTTCAACTTTAAGCTTCTGAAATGTGAATTCTCTTTCCAAATCAACTCTAAGTTTCCCGAAATTCAATTTCAACCACGCATACAAGTCATAGTATCTGAAATGAAGCTGCTCATGGCCTCAGACGGCTGAACAACGCGCTAGAGCTCAAAACGATCGATCGTGTCGTTACACTTATATTTTAAATTTTATTTTAATAACTCAAATGTATTATTTAATATTATTTATTATATTTTTAAAAAGTTATAAGCATACATATAAGGTACACGCACAACGCACGTATCCTAAAGTTAATACTGTATTAAAATCACAAAGCCTCTTAGCGAAATGTTGTTCATCTTTTCTACCCTTTAGAAATAGTTTTATAATGGACAAAATCGTAATTTAATTACTTTCCTAATATTTATACCTTAACATCAAAACGTAATTTTACTTTCCTAATATTTAGGATCTTAAAATCAATTAAAATTTTACTTATTAAATTTTTTCGTATTTGAACTATTTAAAGATTCTTAATATTTATGATTTTAAAATTCATTAAGCTTTTACCTTTTATAAATCCTTTTGCTTGATTAAATTATGTAACAAAACTTATATTTCTTACATTTGGAAAAACATTCTTTTTGATTACTTAAAGAGACATAACGCTGTGGTTGAATCCTACAAGTATCTAATATGAATCAACAGTCCTTGAGGATTCTGAACGTGTACTATTTCTTTTAACTTGGGAGTTCTTTCTTCGTTAATAACATGAATCCTTGTAGTTGTATTAGAATCCATAATCCTTCCTAGTTTGTAGGACTTTGAATGTGTAACTCTTTATATTTATTTTATTATTATTTAAGAGCACGAAATTTTTTATCCAAAAATTATTCATTTTTTTTACTCTTTTAAAATTAATTTCGCACTAAATAAAATAGTCATATAATTATATTCCCAATATTTAAGAGTATAAATTAATTAAATACTTATTATTTTTTTCTTATTTCAAGTAAGTAAATAAAATCACACTTTAGTACTCCAATTTCAAATTTTATTTTATAATTATGTTTTTATTATTTGACCAACTTTTATGAACTTCATAAATGCTTTTAGACTTTAATAAGTGTAACAGATATTATAATTAGTTTAATGTCAATTGCTATTTTTCAACAATATATTCTTATATACATTTTATATTAGTTGATGCGATGCACATATGCAATACAGACACACTAAAGCTAGTTTATTAATATGTGTGAAAATAACTAAAAAATTATGTTAAAGTGGACTGAAGGGAGTATATAAATTTTTGGGACTTTAAAATTAATATCTAAAATTATTTGCATATTTAAGCTTGATCAAGTGCATTCATAATATCAATCATACACATAATAGTTTTTAACATGCTCACATTTTGTCCGAATAAAAATAATTAAAAAATATTAAAATAATTCATATACCAAAAGACAAAAGTTAGAATATAATCCACATATTTAAGAAACTCATAAGTATGAGCATTTTATACGAAAATTATGGAGGGAATATAAAATAATAAAAGTTAACTTTCAATTATTTCATTTCCCCTCCAATATTTTCTTGTAAAATTTACTCTCTCATCCATTCCCCCTGTAAACCAGGATCCACCTTCCACTAAGATAAACTTGAGGTATTCAACTCTAATAGAACTGCATAGACTCCAATAGATAAGAGAAATTAGTGCATATATTTTCTCCTTTTTCTTCTTTTTCTCCCAATTGCTTTTTATTATTGCAACTGAGTAGTTTCTAACTTTCTATGCGGGTGTTGAATAGCACAAGGAGTAACTCCACAAGTTTATGAAAATCATCTTTTGCTATAATTGAGGGCCTTGATTCAAGGCTTAAAAAGGAATTCTTGATATTATTTTGATGAGGAGGTAAATTTCTATTGATGGAAGATTTTTTATTTTTAATCTTTCCTTTTTATCCTTCATTTTTTTTTCGTGTAGTATCATATAGTTAATAATTTTGCATAGAAGTTACTATCTATTTCTCGTTTTATCATTATTGCTCCACTAATTAAAGTTAGTTTCTGTTTGAAGATATATTTTTTAAATCATAAAATTAAAATGTATTTATTAACTTTTTTTTCATGTATATACAGGTATATGAAGGTGTAAAAAGTGTCTGAGAAGTTTATAGATAAGGGACGCCCATATGAGGAAGCATCATGTTTGTCTTTTTTAGTTTACCATAGTTCCCACATTTCAATTAAATTTTTTATATTTTTGGTATTTCACTTTATTTGCCCAATGAGTTTGTACTTATACATTTTCTTAGAATAATTACATATGTATTAGTATCTGATTTTGTATAAATATTTATATTACGTTTCTCTTTTAATTTTGTGAGAATTAACTATATATGCGATTTGTCATAATTTTTTTTTGTCTTTAAATATTTATATTGTTTAGGACAATTGTATTTTCGTCACAAAATATATTTTTTAATCTACATCATCAAAAATTGATACTAACATTTAGTGACAAAATAGTTTGTCTAGAAATTGCCTTCATAATAAAAATATAAATATATTTTACCTATAAATTAACTTAATATTATATGACAATTAAAATTATCACTAATTAAGACAACATATCGTGACAAATTAGTCTTATCACTAATAGTATCATTTGTCGAGACACAAAAGTAGTTTCAACTATGAAATTGCCGCCTTCTTCGACAAACAGATTTGTCGCTAATTTATCTATTTAGAGACGAAAATTTTATTTTGTACATAAAGCATAACCATTTAGTAACAAAATCACATTCCTTTAACTATAAATTATGCATAATTTTAAAGACAATCAACACTGTCACTAATTAAAATTATAATTAATGACAAATTAGATTCGTCACTATTAAAGACCTTTTTAGCAACGATGCAATATTTTTAACTACAAAATTTTTACACCTTTTATGAAAAACAAGTTCGTCATAAATATCACATATTTGGAGACAAAAAAAGAATTTGTAGTTAATATAATTTATTTAGCGACGAAATACAAAGTTATCTTTACAAACTATTATTGACGATGTTTTAGAGACGGAAGTTTGACAAAAAGAAAATCGTCACAATAAACCTTTTGTGACGAAATGTAAATTTTAGGTGACAAAATAATTTATCACCAATAATCAAATTTGTTGTAGTATAATTAGTAATTTAATTATGAAATATAAATAATAAGTAGATATGAATTAATATTTTCTTGCACCACCGAATTTTTTTGGTTTGAATCTATTTTTTAAATAAGGTAAAATGTCCACTTAACTTGGTTTGATATGAAGGAAGTATAATAAATCATATACCGTATTTATTTTTAAGAAAGGAAGAAAATACAATAAAATATATACACACTAAATTGTATAGTTTGTATAAACATAAAATACACATAAATACAATAAAAAGACAAATATAATACACAAGACTCTTCATCTCCCAGTATTTAATTTTCACATACTTCAAGACTTTGAATTTAATTTTGTGTTTTGGAGGGAAAAATGTAGGGTAATTAATTAGAGGGTCATTTATGTCTTTTTACTGGTGTGGCCAAAGTTGGGTCACACCAGTGTGGTCGTTTAGCATCTCCCTTTTAAAAAATAATAATATTATATAATCGTTCTAAAAATAATAGCTAAAAAATTTATATATTTTTTGTACATATATATTTTTATATATTATATACAAAAAATATATAAATTTTATATACTTTTATGATTATCAAATATAGATAATTTCGACCTCCGACGAAAAGACATCTTTGTGCATTAATTTTATTTTACTAGTCTTAGTTTACTTGTAAGTTTTGATTGTCATTTCTTCTTCTTCCGAGTGGGAGTGACACTATAAGTAAAAGACAATATTTAGTAGTAAGTAAGTCTTTGAATAATAAATTAAACAATAGTATTAACGAATTAGAGAAAATAAATCTTAACGTTGCTAAACTTAATTGTATGGTCCACTACTGTTCATGCTGTTTTTTATAGTACTTTGAATCTCGATATGGTCTTAGCATTAAAACAAATTAAAAGTCAACCACAAACGTCAAGCATTCTCATTAATTTATTAAAAAAAGAAAAGAAGAATGACATGAAAAAGAGAATTTCATTAAATAAACTGTAAAATACTGAGGCTGGTTGTCACGTTAAGTGACAATCCATATGGCTTAATTATTTATTCTGTTTTATTTTAATCTCACATTCCCAAGACCTTTTTGGCAGACCCTTCCATAACTATTCCCATCATATTATTGATTATCTTTTACGTTTCTAATTTTGTCTTTTCAAGCAACAAGGAAGACAAAGAACAACAAGTTGGTTTCATCGTATTAATGAGTTCCCGTAAATTCAGTAATTTTTATTTATATATTAAAATTTGATAAATAATAAAATTAATTATGAATCTATTTATTATTATACATTACTCACGCCCTAAAATTTATAAATTTTAAATTTTTGATCTGCCGCTAGGGGTGTACAAAAGAAACCGACAAATCGCATCAACTCGATAATCCGAGTTAAACCGAGAAAAAAAAATCCGACTATGATTTGGTTTCGTCTTGGAAAAAAAACCCAATTATAATTGGTTTGGTTTGATTTTAATTATAGAAGTCAAACCGAAAACAAATCAAACTGACACTACATATATAGAAAGTTTAGATATATTTAATACATAAATATACTTATTGAGATGTAATCTATAAATATATTCTTGAACTTTTTATAATTTTATCTTTTAAGGTATTATTTTAGGGTTGGACTTAGAACTTTTGAATGTTTCAATAAGTTTTATAGCCATTAATATTAGTAACTTAAATGATGCTAACAAAAAACTCAAACCAAAATCAAATCAATATTAATGCTAACAAAAGACATTCAATTCAATACTACGAACGACAATGTATTGAATATTTTTTTTATGTAATAATTTAGATAAAATGTATAACCTATTTTTATTTTTTCTTTAGCATTTAGTCATGTAATTAATACTCCTTTATTAGTCTACTTATTTTAGCATGACTTAGTACTTTTTGATTATGTTTATTTTTATTATGGGGTTTTAATTAATATTTATATTACATAATGTTATTGTCTTTATTGTTGAATATTTTAGAATAATGCCATGACACATCTCATATTTTGTATTATTTTATTGAAAAATACCTTATATTGTTGTATCTTACTAGGATTAAAGAAATATTTCGAACACAAGTTATATGTTGTCCTACGAAGATTTTACCGGAAAAAGATCCCGAATAACCCGAAAATCCGAGAAAAACCGAGATTGAAAAACCTGAGTTTTATTCGTTTGATTTGGTCTTAAATTTTATAACACGACACAATTGATTAATTTGATAATTATAAAATCCAAATCAACCCGACCTATGTACACCCTCATCTGCAGCTAGTGTTAAAACCCATTTCCATGAGAGTGCACTTTTAGAGCATGTTGAGTTTTTTTAATATATGTTGCATAGTGTACTCTAATGATAAATTGGTCCAGAATTATTGTTGAGACAAAGTACAATAGGTAAATAATTATAAGGAGTATTTATTATTTACTATATGGGACACTCTTCTTGGTAGAAATTAACTCAACTAGTTTCTTTATATATCGAAAATTTATATCAAGTACTGTAGATCTACATAATGTATTCAAATAAACGAACTTAAAATAAATGGCACTACTTCCTAAAGATTTCAAATCATTCAAAAGTAGTTAAAAAAAAAAACAAATTAAAGAACTTAATTGCCCATATTTTGTGTGTTTTTCCAAAGGGGGAACCAAAGGTGACGTGCTCACCCAAGAGATTTGATTTTGTAACGCATATAAATGATATTTTAGTTATTTGACCTTTTTCAATAAAGATCAATAAGAAATAACACAAAAGATTTGTTTAAAGTAACATTGGTAATTTGGCTAGAGATATTTTATTTATTTATTTAAATCGTAAGTGGGAATATGAGATCATATCATTCTTTTCACTACTGAGTGCCAACACATAAAGTGTAGTACAGAGCCTAAAGTATTTTGCAATTATGCAAGGTTCATATTCAATCGCCGAGTTAAGATTTTTAATAAGGGATGTCAACAAAAAAAAGACGCATCGAAAAATTTAGGGGAGTCAATATGTAGTAATAAAATTTATCTAATAATACAATATTATTTTTCGGCAAAAGAGTATCGAGAGACAACCCTTGATTGAATGTGGATCCGCTGCTAGTTGTACTTCAAGGGTGTGATATATATAAACAGCCTATCATAATACAAGCATTAGTGCATGCTTTCATGACTCGAACCCATAAGCTTGGCAATCAACACATCAAGCTAAAAATTAACAAAAATCTGATAAAGTTTTCGTTAGTTGAAACTCGAAACATCAATAGTATATTATAAAACAAAATAGCGTGTTGCGGTCGATATAATATTATCGGCTAATAATCAATTAAAACAGATGAAATGTCGCTATTATTTAGCTGATGGATTTTCCAACACGTAGAAGACCAATAAACCTTTCCTGCTACAAAATTGTCAAACTGGAAAGGAAAAATACATTTGTTTTTTCCTTTTTTGGTCGGGTTGTCTTAAATAAGTTGAACTTAGAATTATGAGCATTGAAATTGAAAAAGGGTCTATAATTGTTATTCCTCACTCTTGACTTCTTTAATATATATAAGTTTTGAGTCTTCTTCCAAAAAGTTTCTAAGGCAAAATGATAATGTATATTCGCTCTTAAAATTATAGTCGAAACATATATAATTTTTGTATAGTTTTTATATATATACACATTATGTATGTTATATACAAAATTATATAAATTTTATATACTTTTTCGGCCACCGAATATAAATAGTTTTTGGTGCTAAAAGTGAAAAAAGCCCATTTTTCAATGCCTCTCTAAACTCCGAATAAAGTTGGAAAAATGACAATATATAACCGCTTTCAAAATAATAACTGAAATATGCGCACACACAAACAGACATTTTATATGTTATATACAAAAAAATATATATATAAAATTTTATGCACCTTTTCGGTTACTAAATATACATAGTTTCAGCACAAGATAAAAGTGAGAAAAGCCCAATAAAGTTTCAAAAAATGCTTTTGGTTTTCTATAAGTTTCACTTATTTCTTCCAACTTGCGTTGATTCCTTAGAGTCAAGAATCTCAAATTGTTACAACATTAACTATATTAGGTGTGTAATAATTAACATGATCTTGGTACGAAAGATTAATTAATAAGTAGTAATATTAATTATAACAACGTACAAGGTTTGTGCAGACATATCATTCCCTTGAAGATGTATTCTTAGAAGCTTTTTCTTTGTGGTCCGTCAGGTAAGTAGAGGCGGACTGAGGATTTTTACACGATGGAGCATAATATTCTATTCAATCAGTATCTCGTAAAACTTTTTAGAGTCCAGGATCTCAAGTGTGTGTGTGTATATATATGATTTTTATCGAAGCTTATGGGGTCCGTGACCCCTCACTATAACACATAGGTCTGCCTTTGCATGTAATTACAACAAACTAAAAAAGAGCTCAAATTTTTGTCACGACCCGGATTTCCCACCATCGGGATCGTGATTGCGCCTACTCGTGATAGCTAGGCAAGCCAAATTTACTCACCATTTTCATAGATAAAAACCATTTTGTTGTTAATTTAATATCATGAATAATAATAATAATAATAACAATAGCTACGGAAGACAAATTTTTATAACTCTGAAATAAATATGAACTGCCAAACAATATCCTCTACCCAAGATGTGGAGTCACAAGCTCACGAACCACTAAGAATAAACTACATATAATGGTCTGAAAGAAATGGAATTTGTTCTGTCTCAAAATAATGAGACTACAAGAACAATGAATTCAGACGCCTGCAAGCTACCTCAGTCTCGTAGTAATAAAATCCTGCTATCCAATTACTGCTGCTGCTGATCAAAATCTGGACTTGTGCAAAATGCACAGAAGTGTAGTATTAGTACAAATGATAATAGGTGAATTTGACTATATTTATGCCCTAAATAATCACACTTTGTTGTTGAATTGATATTATTTATTATGACAAAATGCTTTTATTAGTGTTTATTGGTGTGTTATAGGTACACATGAACCATTGGAGACTAAAGGAGCTATTTTGGAGTCATAGGATAATAAAAAGACCAAGTGAAGAGTTGAAGTGAAGTTGGCATGAAAAAATTTGAAGTATAAATTCCGGACACTGTTCAATCGCGGTTCACTCGCGACCGCAAAAAAACCGTGGAAATACATGCTCGCGGAACAATTGGAGATTCAGAGGCCTTTTCTGTTCGCGGTTCGCTCGCGACCGCGAACGAACCGCGGAAGGTGCCGCAGATTTTAAGGACAATTTTGTAAAAACTCAATTTTTAAGACCTAAACCCTCTATATAAACCTAGATTTCGTCCAAGAGAGGCAAGCCTTGTATTATTACCTACTTTTGCAAGATTATTAGTAAGAGAGAACTCTCTCAACTTATTTGTTTCTTTTATATTAATTCTTTGATTATGAATTCAATTATTATTCTTGTTTCTTTGATCATGAGTAGCTAAATTCTTATCTAAGGTTTTGATGGAACCTATTGGGTGATAAACTTCTTGTTTATGTGATTACAAATTGTTAGCTAGATTTCTATTTGTTCAACTTCATTCTTGTTGTAATTAATTGGTAGAGCTCCCAATTAGTTGTGCCTATTTAGTGTGGATAACTTGGGAAAGAGTGCGTATTTAGGTATATTGTTGAACAACACCACACCTAGGTTATTGGAGGAATCTATAACTTTAGGCGTAAAGACGGGATTAGGAATAACAAAGTCTTGGGTGCAATCTTAAGTGAACTATTCAAATTAAAGCTAGCTAGGGTAGCTCGGGAGAGTGCACTAGTAAATTATTGTTAGTTGCTCGGGAGAGAATTACGGTACAAATGTCGTTCATGATTGATAGAATATATTAACAATTTGTATGAGCATAAACAGAAGGGATTCCATCAATAGGAAAAATCAATACCTTAGTCTTTCTCTATATTCTTTACCCAACATTCAATTCTTTCTTTTAAGTCTTTAATTCTTGCAAAAGTTAGTTGTTAGAAAATCTCCACAAAAATATATTCAAATTTTGGGAAGCTGCTTCAGAAGTGTTCTTGGGTTGTGAAATTTGCAGTTGGTAGGTTAATTCCCTGTAGGATCGATTCTGGACTTATTTGACCTGGTTATATTGACTTTGGCCGTTGCTTGGACGTAAATCAATTTTGGCGCCGTTGCCGAGGAATTAACGGAATTATCAATTGCCATTGACAGAACTACACGATTCTTGTGTAGTCAGGTTCTTTCTACACTTTACATTGAAAATTTTGACGGTTATTGAATTGGGTACTCAAGTGCATGCCTAGAAAATCTGCAAGGACTGGAGAACTAATTGAAGGACTCTCAGACCCCGAGCAAACATTCCGGGCACGTAACAGGGCAATCAAACAAATTCAGCAATCTCAGCTACCAATCAACTATATTTCGACATGGGAGATTGAACGACCCAAACCAGCAAGCTGGGTTAAACATGCAAGAGGTGCAGGAGGCGCAAGGAGGTGCACTATTTGACTGGGCACAACCCAACAACAACAACAACAACCCAGTATAATCCCACTTAGTAGGGTCTGGGGAGGGTAGTATGTACGCAGACCTTACCCCTACCCTGGGGTAGAGAGGCATTTCCAAATAGACCCTCAGCATCCTTCCCTCCAAGAAGTTCCCAGCTTGCTCTTGGGGAGACTCGAACTCACAACCTCTCGGTTGGAAGTGGGGTTGCTTACCATCGGAGCAACCCCCTTGTCCTTATAAATAGTTGTGTAAACATAGACCATAAATAACCTGGCATAGAGAAGGACAAGATAAACAAAACAAGGGATTATTCTCTGGGACTGTGGTTGAAGATCCACAACAGCACCTGAAGAACTTTCTCTCAATATGCAAGACACAGAGGCAATCGAATGTGACACCGGAAGCCATCAGACTATTGCTATTTCCGTTCTCAGTTACAGGGGCTGTGCAGGTATGGCTAAACTCACTCCTCATAAACTCTATTGCAACTTGGGATCAAGCAATTACGTAACAAGTTTTATCCACCTAACAAGACAGCTCAGCAAATTGATGAGATTGTGAGCTTCAAGCAGAAACCAATGGATACACCACATGAAACTTGGGGCGGATTCAAAGGTATGCTTGTTATGTGTCCTTACCATGGGATTCCTGAGCAGATGTTGGGTCAAAGGTTTTACATGGGGCTTTCAGACAGTATGAAGAATATTGTAGATGCTTCAACAGGTGGGGCTTTTCTGAGCAAGACTTGGAGAGAGGGCCAAAATTTGCTTGACAAGATGGCTCAGAACTCTGGGTGGACGACCAGGAATGCTCCCATCACTCCAGTGGTACACTCTGTACCTCTAAATCCTTCCAACACTCTGGAGGAGAATATGGCAACTTTATTGACACAAATGAGCATCCTGACGAAGAAGGTGGAAAAATCTAGGGTCAAGCAGCAGGTTCACATTGTAGACACTACCAATGGTGGTTTATGCACATCTTGCATTAGCCAACGCATAGGTAATCCATGGGTTGCAGACCAAGAACATCATCACCAGCATGAAGACATGAATTATGTGGCTAATTATGGAGGGCAGCAACAGGGTAATCCGAGTTGGGGTCAGCAGGCTCCACAACAATACAAGCCTCCACAGCCACAATATAATACAGTAGGTATGAGGCCACCAAACAACATGGCTCCGTATCCTACACCTCATAATTTCAACAATCAGCAGAAGGGGTATTATCCACCTCCACCACAACATGGGGGTAGACATGACGATTGGTTCGTAGAGTTGAAAGCTATGATGCAGTAGGTAATTGGGTTACATGCCAAAACCAATGAGAGGATAGATGCACATGATGCAGCTATCAAGAATATTGAAGTACAGGTGGGCCAGATTGCTATGTTACTCAACAATCGTCCTCAAGGGACATTGCCTGCAGATACACAAACAAAACCAAAGGATCAAATCCCAAAGCAGCTGATGGCAGTTAATCTGAGAAGTGGAAGAGATCTTGATGTTGAGCAGGAAAGAGAGAGAAGCAATTTGCAAGCTGAGACACTCACTCCAGTACCCATTGAACTGGAGGAGTCCACTGTGTTGACAGAAGTTACAGTCCAGCCAGTAGATGAAAATAAAGATGTGCAGCAGGGAACGAAGAAAGTAGCTGAACCGGTAGAGCAACCGGTTAATGAGCAAGTGATAGAGAAAGAAAAGTCTCAAGTGATTGGGAAGAAGAGGCCTCCAGTCCCATTCCCCCAAAGGTTGGCCAAGCACCAGAAATAGGAGCAATACAAAAGGTTCTTTGATATGATCAAGCAAATCCAGGTAAACACTCCTTTAATTGAAGCTTTGAAAGAAATGCTTGGGTATGCTAAGATGATGAAAGATCTGATGTCTCAGAAATTTGATTTCAAAGACTTGGCCATCGGGACTCTTACTCAGACTTGAAGTGTAGTGGTTCCAAGACCCATTGCTGAGAAGCTATCTGACCCAGGTAGCTTCACCATTTCATGCACTATAGGAAACTTTTCCTTTGCAAAGGCATTGTTTGATTTGAGGGCAAGCATAATCTTATGCCCTTGGTGATTTATAAGAGGCTGGGCATCGGGAGAGCCAGACCTAATTTCATGTTATTGTAGCTTGCTGACAGGACGGTTAAGCGTCCATTTGGTATTTTGGATGATGTGCATCCGGGTGGGGAAGTTTGTGTTTCCCGCCGATTTTGTTATCCTTGACTGCAAGGTGGACGAGGAAATTCCTATAATCTTAGGAAGGCCATTCCTAGCCACCGGGAGGGCATTGATTGATTGTGAGACTGGAGAACTCAAGATGAGGTTGAATGATGGGGAGATCATATTCAATGTGCAAAAATCCATGAGGCGCCCTAGTGAGTTCGCGAATTGCTCTCTTATTGATGCGGTGGATGTGATAGTGGAGACTGATGATATAGAATTGACTACTGAAGATCCACTTCAGGTATGCCCGATGAACTTAGAAGAGGCAAATGGTGAAAGCCTGGCAGAGTGGGTGCTATCTCTGGAAGGTAAAGGGTTTTGGGATGGAGAGTTGGAGTTTGAACCTCTACATAGAAAAGAGAGAGACCCCTCCAGCAAAAACATCCATTGAGGAGCCACCAAAGCTGGAACTTAAGCCACCTCCAGCACATCTCAGATATGAATTTCTAGACCCTAACTCCACTTTACCTGTTATTATCTTATCTAGTTTGCTAGATGTGCAGGCTCAAAAGCTACTACATGTACTCAAGGAATGTAGAACTGCCATTGGTTGGACCATGGCAAACATAAAGGGGATCAGCCCCGCATACTGCATGCACAAGATTCTCCTAGAAGAGGGACACAAATCCTCCAAGAAACGCAAAAGAAGGCTGAACCCGAATATGAGGGATATAGTGAAAAAGAAAGTGATAAAGTTGCTAGACACGGGGTAGGTCCCAGATAAGTTTTCTCACCCTTCCGTGTTGTACATTGATTATTATGCCATGAGGACATGGCATGATTTTAAGCGTGGGGTGGGAAACTTATCTTTTATATATTGTATATAGTTGATGTAGCTGTAAATTATATTAGCTAGCTTGACCCGATGATGGACACTTGGCGACGGGTTTCTTAAGGGTCTAAGTCGGAATAAAAATACAAAAAAATCAAAAATTTGAAAAAAAATCCAAAAATATTAGTAGAGGACTCTTCCTGATGACGGACTATTTAGGACAAGTACTCTTGAGGGAAGTAGTCCATGTAGGAATTTTTCTTTCTTTTATTTTCTTTTTCTAGGTAGTGTATCACCCCCCCTGGTTATTCTTTTGACCACGGTTATTTTCCAAGGGTTTTTTATTGAACCGGGTTAGGTAGATTTTTATTTTTAGGATTAGAGGGCAAAGGTTAATATGTAACCCCAAGTACGCACATTAGCAAAACTTAATTGAACTTGAGAATGTATTATCTAAGCTTGACTGTAGATTCTAGGATATGCCTTAAATTGCACAATACAACTTGCTTGAACATTGATAGGACTTTGTAGATGAACCGGATTCTAAATGAGTTGCATGCTATGTGTGTGTGAGATTTTACTTACATTATATGTTTTACATGATACCTAGAACTTGCCATGTGTGTTTGCAAAGCAAAATAGAAGTTGTTTGGTTGTAGAGATGATAGAGGCATTTCTTTGTGTAACCCCATAAATCAATAAGACATGAATTCACCTGTACATAATATCCTAATTAACCCCTTTGAGCTTAAAGCCTATTCTTTGATAACCCTTGAATGTTCATAAAAAATCAAAATCTTATATTGTTCTACTTTACCTCCTAAAAGCACTTGTGTTGTAATGAATATGCAAAAGTCTAAGTGTGGGGTGAAGGAAGTTGAAAAAGGGAAAATCAAGAATGAATGGTAGAAAAAGGTGAACTGGAAAAATAATGTAAATGCGTTGCAAAGCAATGATAAAAAATATAATCAATGTATATATGTAAATTATAAAGGCCAGTTACACCAACAAAATAAAATTGGGGATTAAAAACAAATAAAAGTGAAGGAATGTTTAGGGGAACATAAGGAAGAAAACAAAAAGGAAAGTTGTGAAAAAGATAGAAAAGTGCTTAGGGAGGTTAGCCACTATACCCAAAAGTATCCTACCCATCCTTTAGCCAATATTACAACCCTTAAAGAACTCTTGATCTATGATTGAATAACTCGATCAGTGGAGTATTACACTAGGGGAAAGCCTATGGTATGTCTGTATGCATATGAATGTTCTTTGTTGAGAGTGAGTGAATTTTTCCTATATCTATAAGTTCCATGTTCTAATTTTTTTATGTGTGGGAACTTCTCTCCATAAATTGTGTGAGGGCATGTAACTCAAGAGGAAAACGGAAAATTTGCAAGTCTGTGATAATAACTAGAGTAAGCAATAATGTGCTGGCATGTGAGTTTACGATTAGGTAAGGATTGTGCATGTCTTAGGTTAATCATGAAAGATAGCTTTTGTGACATATTTCGGGGGAGACATTAATAAAATTGGCCTAAAGTGTGATTAAGGTTGCTCGAGGACGAGCAAAGGTTTAAGTGTGGGTATTGATAATAGGTGAATTTGACTATATTTATGCCCTAAATAATCACACTTTGTTGTTGAATTGATATTGTTTATGATGATAAAATTCTTTTATTAGTGTTTATCGGTGTGTTATAGGTACACATGAACCATTGGAGACTAAAAGAGCTATTTTGGAGTCATAGGATGGTAAAAAGACCAAGTGAAGAGTTGAAGTGAAGTTGGCATGAAAAAGATTGAAGTATAAATCCGGACACGGTTCATTTGCGGTTCACTCGCGACTGCAAATGAACCGCGGAAAAACATGCTCGCGGAACAATTGGAGATTCAGACGCCTTCTCTGTTCGCGGTTCGCTCGCGACCGCGAACGAACCGCGGAAGGTGCCGCAGATTTTAAGGATAATTTTGTAAAAAATCAATTTTTAAGACCTAAACCCTGTATATAAACCTAGATTTCGCCCAAGAGAGGCAAGCCTTGTATTATTACCTACTTTTGCAAGATTATTAGTAAAAGAGAACTCTCTCAACTTATTTCTTTCTTTTATATTAATTCTTTGATTATGAATTCAATTATTATTCTTGTTTCTTTGATCATGAGTAGCTAAATTCTTATCTAAGGTTTTGATGGAACCTATTGGGTGATGAACTTCTTGTTTATGTGATTACAAATTGTTAGCTAGATTTCTATTTGTTCAACTTCGTTCTTGTTGTAGTTAATTGGTAGAGCTCCCAATTAGCTGTGCCTATTTAGTGTGCATAACTTGGGAAAGAGTGCATATTTAGGTATATTGTTGAACAACACCACACCTAGGTTATTGGAGGAATCTATAACTTTAGGCGTAAAGACGCGATTAGGAATAACGAAGTCTTGGGTGCAATCGTAAGTGAACTATTCAAATTAAAGCTAGCTAGGGTAGCTCGGAAGAGTGTACTAGTAAATTATTGTAGTTGATCGGGAGAGAATTACGGTACAAATGGCGTTCATGATTGATAGAATATATTAACAATTTGTATGAGCATAAACAGAAGGGATTCCATCAATAGGGGAAATCAATACCTTAGTCTTTCTATATATTCTTTACCCAACATTCAATTCTTTCTTTTAAGTCTTTAATTCTTGCAAAAGTTAGTTGTTAGAAAATCTTGACAAAAATATATTCAAATTTTGGGAAGCTGCTTCAGAAATGTTCTTGGGTTATGAAAGTTGCAGTTGGTAGGTTAATTCCTTGTGGGATCGATTCTGGACTTATTTGACCAGGTTATATTGACTACGACCGTTGCTTGGACGTGAATCAACAACCAACCCCATGTGCTGGTGACTGCCCGGCCTATCTCAGCGAAGTAGTGACAAGGCTAGGACCAGACACTCACGCAAAACCTGTACAATTCTATCTACATATGTACCACAAGACAACATAAATACTGAACTAAACAAATAAAAAGGGAGAAACATGCTATGGGGAGCACAATTGAATATATATAATTCATCAGTGTAATTAGAAACAAAACACCCATAATTATCACAAATAAGAAATTCAAGTGTTGCACAGCATCACCCTTCGTGATTTTCCTCTCATTCTCACCCAAACAATCATATAAAAATGCACGGCATCACCCTTCGTACTTTTCCTCACATCACACTCATTTCATGGCACGGAATGACCATTCGTGCAAACATAATCAATTTAGAGCATAGAATGTACCTTCGTGCGTAAATAATCACAACATAGCACGAAATGACCCTTCGTGCAATTATAATCGGAAATAGCACGGAATGACCCTTCGTGCAGTGTCACTCTTCCTCACCCAAATAATATTCACAACCAAACGGGCAGAAAGAATAAATAAATAACAAGTACTTTCTCGACAAGGGAGTAACAACACTAATAATAAGGTCCCGGCAAGAGAACAATAATTATAACTTTCACAACCCGGTAAAGGGGTAATTTAACCACCCTAGTAAGGGGTTAATCATAATTTCCTTCAATACTTTCAACTTCAATTCAATAATATTCATCATTTGAGCCAACGCTTCAAAATATCAATATTTCACCATTTATTGTCGAACTCTTCACATTCGTAGCAAATCATACTTTTAGCTTAGGAGAGTTCCACATTAATTTAAGATATGTACAACAACGACTCATAGTCATGCTAGACTTTGGTGTATAGACACTCGTCACCACGCCTATACACCGTACTCGGTCATTTAGAAAATAGCAATTTATTATACTCTAATCCTATTCCCTCAAGCTAGGATAGATCAAACACTTATCTCCAAGCTTTGAAGTCCACTTAACCTTCAACTATTGCTTTACCTCATAATTCAACCTCCAACTCGCTCGAATCTAATCACAATTTGCTCGATTACTTTAATAAACACTATACAAATTAGTTTAAATGCACAAAAATTGTTTTCCCAAAGTTTTATTAAAACATTCCTAAAATGCCCCCGTACCCACATGGTCGAAACTCGGGGTTCAAACAAAAATCTGGTTACACATTCCCTCATGAGTTCAAATATATAATTTGTTTTGAAATCGTACTTTAAATTGAGGTCCAACTCCCCAATTTATAAAAAAACCTAGGTTCTAACCAAAAACCCCAATTTCACCCATAAAAATCCTTGATTTCAAATGGAAAACATGTTTAATGATGTTAAAAGTTAAAAGAATTGAGTGAAAATTGACTTACAAGTTATTTGAGATGAAGTTGCTCTTGAAAAATTGCCTATAGGGTTTGGGTTTTGAAATTTTGGTGAAAAGTGCGTTTAATTTCGTATAAATATAAAAGTGCACAGGTGCAGATATGGAATTTGCGAACACCAACCTACTAGGTTGGGAAATGCGAAGAAACGTTCGCATTTGCAAACTCTGTGCAGCCTAGGGACCTTCGCATTTGCGACCAAAATGTTCGTATTTGCGATCAAGTCCTTCCGCTTTTGCGAGACCAGAGATCGGATTTGCGATCCATGCCCAGGCCACTCATGCTTCGCATTTGCGATTAAAAACTCGCATTCACGAGCTCGCATTTGTGAGCCTCCTCTTCGCAATTGCGAAAATTATAGAAGCCCATACACCAGGTTTTTCAATTGTTCAAAATGCAACCCGACGCCTATCCTAAATTCACCAGAGCCCTCAGGGCTCCAAACCAAACATGTACACACCCTCAAAAATATCATACGAACTTGCTCGCGTGATCAAATCGCCAAAATCATACCGTTTTCATATAATCAAGCCTCAAAACTCATGATTTTCCTTTTAAACTTCATAAACTTTCAAACTTGGAACTCATAGTCCAAAATACGTCATACGACGTCCGATTTCGATCAAACTTTACAGGAAGCGCTTAAACAATATATAAGACTTGTATCGGGCGTCGAAACCAAAATACGAGTCCGATACCATAGTCTTTTAATCAATTGTTTATTTTTATTTTCCATAATAATTTCAGGAAAACAATTTAACAAAAAAAATCTTTTACTCAGGTTCTAGACCTCGAATTTCGACTCCGAACACATGCCCGAGTCCCATATTTTTCTACGGACCTTCCGGGACAGTCTGGTCTCGGGTCCGAGTCCATTTACCAAAAATATTGACCAAAGTCAACTATAATCATATTAATATTAAAATTCATCAAATTTGTCACAGAATTAACATATTTCAACATAAAAAATTTCTGGCTACACGCTCGGATTGCACAAGCAAATCGTGGCAATATAAAATGAGGTTTTCAAGGCCTCGAAAGCAAAGAACAGATGAGAAAAATAGGTGATGACCCTTTGGGTCGTCACATTTTCATAATATCCAACTACAAAATTTGGCTTTTCTAGCTCTTTCATTTTCATACCTTTTATGGATTACAAAACGAACTACATGCACATCTAGCTAAAAGGGTAATAGCAAGAAAACAAATATGAGAGATACACTTCTTCCAACCGGGAGCGGAGTTATAGGCTCGCTAGCAAACTCAGAACTTATAAACTTTAAATTCTAATTAATTACGTCTCTGCTCCAAACAAAAATATTACTTAAAGATTTTCACTTGATATCTCTGCGCTTTACTTATGGATTGCCAATTGAACTGCTTTAGTCACAACTCTTACATCCAAAGATTCATCTTCAGTTTCCACAATTGCTTCCATCCCAAAGAAGTATCTGGTGCTAACCCTAGCTTGAACAACATTCACTTTCATCTCTTCAAATGCTTCTAAAACTGACACTAGCATTTCTTTGCCCTTTTTGCAAGTTACTTTAACTAGAAATCTTTTCCCAATTAGCTTCTCCACCTTCACTTCCTATTTTAAGAAAAGTCAGACAGTTCTTTCGTAAGACCGACACCTTTCTATATTTAAAAACAACAATTAGAAAAAAAGTGTAATTTCATAAATGGAATCTGGAGAGAGCAATGTATATGCAAATTATTCTATATTTAAAAATTAACAACAACAATAAATCATAAAATTATGTTTAATCCCATAAGTAGGGTTGGAAAGAGTAATGTATATGCAAAAACTGTTTCGGGTAGACCCTCGTGTCAACTATATTTAAAAATATTGTAACTCAAAACTTCCTATTTCATCCTTAAATAACATGCTCTAGATATTAAAATATGATATGTCTAAAATCACAAGCTGAAAAAGGTACTTTAGCCTTTTTATTTTATAAAACAGTAGATTTTCTTTTATTAGTTTGCTACAAAAAGACCGACATCTTTTAACATTTTAAATTTTTCGTTTTGTCCTAAAATGACATGTTACGTTCTAGCGATAAAAATGTCATGATATATCTAATACGACAAGTTGCAAAGGTATTTTTGTGCGTGTGATAAATTTTATTTGTACTCTCTATTTAAAATATCATAATATGTCTCAGATCACATATTGCAAAGAAACTTTTAATATTTTCATTAATGCTCTTTTTTTTGTTTTGTTTTTGTTCTTTTTTTTTTTTTCTCGATCTCGCCGAGGGTCCATTGGAAACAACCTCTCTGCCTTATCGGGTAGGGATAAGGCATGCGTACATATTACCCTCCCCAGACCCCACCTTGTGGGTCTATACTGGGTAATTGTTGTTGTATAAAATACTAATTTTTTTTAATACGTTTCAAAAAGACCGACATCCTTAAGACATGTTATGTTCTAGCGATAAAAAATTCATTATATATCTAATATCACTAGTTACAAAGATATTTTTTGTATGTGTAATAATTTCTTTAAACTTTCTGTCCAGTCAAAACACTGCTCTAATAAATGAAATGGAGGAAGTAAAAAAGTAAGAACAATGTGTGTGTGTGAGAGAGAGTACCTGGAGATGATTTAAGAGGTGGTGATACTCTTTTTGAATGGCTTCTAGCTGGAGTCTCAACTTGAGGATGTAAACAAAGGCATCCAAGATGATAGAGCTCTTTTTCACCTTCAAAGAAAAAAAAAATACTTAAAAGCAGTTTTTCTACTATTTTTGGGTACTCCATTATTTTGAAAATTTAAAGGGATTAAAGGAAAATAGAAAGTATAAAATAAATCAAAATTTTGAACTCGGTTTGATGAGAAAAGCTAAAGAAGAATATTAGTATTACTGATTTGGATTTGGTAAGAGTTCGTAAATAATGAAGCTTCCTCCTCGCAACCATTTTACTTTGCACATTTCTTGATGCCATAATATTCTTTTCGTTCTTCTTCTTTCTATCACTCTCTTTATTAATGGTTTGTTTTGTTGATATGAATGAATAAAGAGAGTGAAAAATAAGAGGTTTTTATAGAGGCAAATTATAGAACAAATGATGTAATAGGTGATCACGGAATGTCAAGATATGTGCTGACATACTCTCCTTTTTTCATCTCTAGGTTGTCACTCTTTTTTTAGTCAGTTTATTATTTTCATTTTTGGCTTTGGTGGGGCCAGGTCCTTGGTCGATGTGGAATTAATTAGCTGCTCATCCAACCACTTAAACTAGAAATATCAATAGATGTATAATATAGGTATAATCACATATAATTAAGTACATAATTTATGTATACCGGCTCGAAAAGTAAATATTTTGTGACACCTAAGCAAATCACACGTCGACAAAGCAAGGGAGAGATGATGGATATAGAAGTAAGCAAGCCTTATACTATAGTTTAATAGCGCAACCCACTAGTGATACTGTCCGCTATGAGTCTAGGCCCGCACGACTTTTAAAACGCATCACTAAAATATAAGGCATGTTTACTTATATACCCAACATCTCTCTCATGTTTTGTCGATGTGAGATTCATCTTGGGTACACAGTTTCGACGGGCTATTTGTGTTAGTCCCTTAAAATTAGGTAAAAAATACTTTGATCTTTGGAGTTTTATTCGATATATACAGAATTTAAGAAAGAAATAAATACTTTTGAAATTTGTAGTATTACATAGGGGTGGGCATTGGTTGGTTCGATTTGGTTATGAATATTATCTGTTTATCATATAAGTTATCGGTTTATCAAATTTTTAAACCGATAATTGAACTGATAAGAAATCGATTATCGGGTATCAGTTAATTGGTTATCGATTATTATCGATTCAATTGTCGGTTAACTCGATAAGTTAACTCAATCTAGAGTTAAGCAAAAAAGAAAAGATAATTCACTGGAATTAAGCAAAAAAAAAAAAGAGAATACTTAATTCACATATAATATACTAAAGACTTGCGCTAGGAGTAACTAGTAAGGTCTATGAAGAATAAAGATGAAGCAACTGAAGAATGGGGCCGATAAAAAATAGGAGAGAATAAACTGAAGCCCCTAGCATTTGTATATACTCAAGGGTAAATTAATCCTTATTGAGTTATCGGTTAACCGTTAACAGAATTGGCAAACCGAAGTCCGAACCGATAACCCAATAGTAAAAAAATTTTAAATTGTTACTGAACCGTTAACCTAATACCCGATACCAACAACACAATAAACAATTAACGGTTTGAATTATTGATTTTACCTGATATATGCCTAGCCCTAGTATACAAGAGACTTTCAACGTAAATATTTGGATGAATGTCAAGCCAAGAAAAAAGACAGTCCAATAGACAGTTAGTGGCATTGCCTATAACATGGAATCAGCTGAAAAGGACTGATAGGAATGACAAAAGCCATCTAACGAGACACCCTTCTGATGAGATTAGGACGTGTAGACCGACCCTTTGGTTATTTCTTCCCTCTTCTTTACTTTATTAATATATGTATTATTTTTTCTAAAATACATCCTACCAGATGACCCTTTACTAATTTTTCCACCAAAATAAATCACCTAGCAATTTTGTTTTTCGCTAGAATTTAAATTTTTACGTACCAAAAATTGAAAGGAGGAGTTATAAGTTACTGTACTAAATCACATAACATTAGTTATACTTATGAAGGAACGGTTGAGGTTCTAAGAACTTTAACAAGGTCATTAGAGAAAAAAATGTAAGAGGCCACACTCGAGAGAATCAGATTATGACCTAAAATAATGTTAAAGCTAAGCCACAAAATTTGTTTTCACCATATTTCTACCGTATAATATTTTGACAAATGAGATTTAATTGAATCTTCGTGCGACTTATAGGTTATGTGTTCGATGGGTGAAACAGTCATTAATATTTACATTAAAATAGATTGTCTACGTCACACTCTCTATAATGTGACCATTCTTCGAACCCAATGTGAACATAAAATACCTAGTGTACCGAAATGTCATTTTTTTGATTTAATTGAATCCCCTATAATGTGTTGGTCCTTGTAGGAATAGGAGTTGGGAATGGAATTTGGGAATAATGGACAAGCATGGAATTTGAAATAACTGATGGATGCATGTCAAATAGGGCAAATCAGTCAGTCTGATTAAAAACCAAAAAAGAGTCAGAAAAATTCAGCATTTGATTTTGCAGTAGTAATCACGAGAGCAATCAATCTTTCTCCAATGGCTGGACTTCAATTTGTCTTCCTCTAGTTTGCCAGTCTATTTTGGTCACATGTTCTGACAATTAAACCTTTCTCTTTTTACTCAAATGTTCTTTCCATATGTATTTTCACTAACGCATGGTATTCTCTCCCTATTCAAATAGCTTTACTTTCTCTAGCCATACACCTACCTCCCCTTTATTTCTTTTAATTTTTCACTTGATGTACGGTATCTATATTGAAATTTAATTATATTCGAATTTATGCTGCGTATGGTTCCATTCGGGTAAAGTGTTTCCTATGAAGAATTTTTCCATACTTAAAGCTCGAACCCGAAACCTCTGATAGAGCAACCACATCTACATCAACACATCCTTAATTTAGTGGTAATTCGTTCCATATGTTGTCAGATTTAGCTCAACATATCTCATTAATATGATATAAAAAAGACATATTTATATATTTTATGAATAATTTAACTTTAAACTTTTTATTTTAACTTAATGACATATTTTTATCATTACGGAAATGGCATGACATGTTTTAAGTCACTAGTTTTAAATGTCTTTCCTTTTTAAATTCAGTGCAAGTCAAACACCATCATATAAATCGAAACAAATAGAGTAAATTCATTCTAGATATCATAGAAAAAGGTTTAGATATACTTGAAACATATTTAGAAATTGATCGTATTATCTGAAGGCCTTTTGGACCAAAAAAAAGATATTATCTCACTATCAGAAAATACCTTTTTTCCAACTACAAATTCCGACTGACATTTTGTAGTTGGAATTTTCCGACTACTGTAGTCAGAAATGTCATTTTGCTTTTTCAACTTATTTTTTAGAAATTATTTCGACTACGTTTTTGACTAAAATAACCATAAAATTGCGCGGGAAATTGCACGCTAAAAATTTTCCGACTATCGTAATCAGAAATATTCGATAGTAAGTTGTCCTGATGGTTGCAGTCGGAGTTTTAAAAAAATTAAATAATATATTATTTCCGACTACAGTAGTCGAAAACTACTGTAATCTACCAAATTTAATTAAAAGCACTATATTAAGTTTTTTGTCACGACCCTAGTTCACCAATCGTGAACATGTCATGACGGTACCCAGTACCCACGACTAGGTAAGCCTAACACGTTGCGAAATATACAAGTTATGAACTAGCAGAAAAAAATAACATAAAAAGAAATATAATCAGTGCCGCTTGGCACATACATCCGTCAAACACACTTTATAAACACCACCAAGACCCGAAATCCCACAGGTAACACAGACTAACAGAGAATATACAACTGTGGCTCCTAAGTAAAAGGAGTATCTAACAACGGAATGAAGGAAAGACATCTACTAGCACTGGAATAGAAGGAAGGCCTCCGGATCCGCGGACGTAGTAGATCATACCTCGAGGTCTCCCAAAGCGCTGCTGAATCACCTGGTATGAGCCTGTCCCGATGTACCTGGATCTGCACAACAAAAGTGTGCAGAAGAGTAGCATGAGTACACCACGGCGGTACTCAGTAAGTGCCAAGCCTAACCTCGATGGAGTAGTGACGAGGAAGGTCAGGGCCCTACTGAGAGGAAACAAATACAAAATGATAATAACAATAATAAGCTGTTTAAATGATAATAATTCCGAAATAACAACAATAAAATGATTACTGCAGCCGTCTACAATTAAGTTAATAACAAGTAACAAACTCAATCAAAACAAGTCCAGGACCTGTGGGAATTGAACCCACAGTCCATGGGTCTCCGGGAATCGAACCCGCAGCCCATGTCTCAATAAATCTCAGGATCTCCGGGAATTGAACCCACAGTCCACATCTCAATAATATGTCAATAGCTCAGGATCTCCGGGAATCGAACCCGCAGTCCATATTTCAATAACCCAAGATCTCCGGGAATCGAACCCGCAGTCCATATCTCAATAACTCGGATCTCCGGGAATCGAACCCGCAATCCATATATCAATAACTCGGATCTCCGGGAATCGAACCCGCAGTCCATATCTCAATAACTCAGATCTCGGGGAATCGAACCCGCAGTCCATATCTCCGGGAATTGAACCCGCAGTCCACCAACACATCAAATAAAGAAAACACACAGAGAGAAATATAATATGTTTAACTACAACTTCACCGAAACTAGTGTCAATAATTTATCAAGAAGTTCAAGTAAGTCAACTAGCCAATTAGGCACACAAATACGCCCCTGCATCCGCATAACTCCATCATCCCCGATGGTAACGTCTCGAGCATCACTACTCCAAACTCTATCCTGGAGGACAAGCAAATGAGGGTCATCGAACTGACGCTCCCTGATACGGTCAAATAGAGAAGACCGAGAAACCACACAAGCCAAAACCCGGTTGGGCTCCGAAAGATCCAGTCTGACAAACTGCCTGGCTAAGGCCTGAACATCCATCGCCATAGGTCTCTCTGAAGCTGGTAGATATGCCAAAATCCCCAAACTCTCTGCCCGATGACTCAAGGCATCGAAAACCACATTAGCCTTGCCCGGATGATAGAGAATGGTAATATCATAGGCCTTTAGTAGCTCCAACCATCTCCTCTGACGCATATTCAGGTCCTTCTGCTTTAATAAGTGCTGCAAGCTCCGGTGATCAGTGTAGATCTCACAAGGAACCCCATACAAGTAATGACGCCAAATATTCAAGGCGTGAACAATGGCAGCTAGCTCCAGATCATGAACATGATAGTTCTTCTCATGTATCTTCAACTGTTTGGACGCGTAGGCAATCACCCTACCGTCCTGCATCAACACTGCACCGAGTCCAACTCGTGAGGCATCACAATATACAGTGTAGGACCCCGAACCTGTAGGCAACATCAATATTGGGGTCGAAGTCAAAGCTGTCTTGAGCTTCTGAAAGCTAGCCTCACAGCCATCTGTCCACTGAAAAGGGGCACCTTTTTGGGTCAATATGGTCATAGGTGCTGCAATCGAAGAGAACCCCTCTACGAAACGACGGTAATAGCCCGCCAAACCAAGGAAACTGCGAATCTCAGTAGCGGAGGAGGGTCTGGGCCAACTCTGCACTGCCTCCACCTTCCTCGGATCTACTCGAATACCATCACTCGACACCACGTGGCCCAAAAATGCCACTGAACTCAACCAGAATTCACATTTAGAGAACTTGGCATATAGCTGCTTCTCCCTTAGAATCTGAAGCACTATCCTCAAATGCCGCTCGTGCTCTTCCCGACTCCAGGAATATACTAGAATATCATCAATGAAAACAATCACGAACAAGTCTAGATATGGCCTGAACACACGGTGCATAAAATGCATAAAGGCTGCTGGGACATTAGTCAGCCCAAAAGACATCACGAGGAACTCATAGTGGCCATACCGAGTCCTGAAGGCAGTCTTCGGGATATCTGGCTCCCGAATCTTCAGCTGATGATACCCAGAGCGCAAATCAATCTTAGAAAATACCAGTGTGCCCTATAGCTGGTCAAATAAATCATCAATACGAGGCAAAGGATACCGGTTCTTCACTATAACCTTGTTCAGCTGACGATAATCAATACACATATGCATAGAACCGTCATTTTTCTTCACAAACAACACAGGAGCACCCCAAGGTGAAACACTGGGTCGAATGGAACCCTTACTCAACAACTCCTGTAACTGATCCTTCAACTCCTTCAACTCGGGAGGAGCTATACGGTACGGAGGAATAGAAATGGGTAAGTCAATACAAAAATCGATATCTCTATCGGACGGCATGCCCGGGAGATCAGCTGGAAATACATCAGCAAAGTCACGTACCACAGGAACGGAATCAATAGAGGGAGTGTCAATACTAACATCCCGCACATAGGCTAGATAAGCAGCACACCCCGTCTCAACCATACGTTGAGCTCTGAGAAAGGAAATAACACGACTAGGGGTGTGATCTAGAGTACCACTCCACTCAATGCGTGGAATGCCTGGCATAGCCAGCGTCACGGTCTTGGCATGACAATCAAGAATAGCATAATGGGGCGACAACCAGTCCATGCCCAGAATAATATCAAAATCAACCATCCCGAGCAACAATAGATCCGCTCTAGTCTCCAAACCACAAATGGTAACCAAACACGACTGATACACACGGTCCACAGCCAAAGAATCACCCACCGGAGTGGAAACATAAATGGGGGCACTCAAAGAATCCCGAGGCACACCCGGATGAGAAGCAAAGTAAGAAGACACATATGAAAAAGTGGAACCAGGGTCGAATAGAACCGATGCCTCCCTGTGACTAACCAGAATAATACCTGTGATAACAAAATCAGATGCAACAGCCGCAGCGCGATCAGGAAAAGCATAGAATCGGGCCTGTCCCCCCTCTCGAGGGCGGCCTCTGGCACCCTAACCTCAGCCTTTGGCTGGCTAGGCAGGTGGAGTGGTAGCTGGAGCTGGAATGATAGCCTGCTGGCCCTGAGAACCACGCTGAGGCTGCGAAGACTGATGAGGTGCTCCCCTCCTACGCCTAGGCACTCCCTAACCAGATGACGAGTATCCCCGCACTCAAAGCAAGCTCTGGGAGGACGCGGTGGCTATGACTGCCCGACCTCACCCCCACTAGTCTAGCCCCTGGAGGTACCCCGCGCAGGAGGTGCACTAGAAACTGGGGGAGCATAATAAGGCTCTTGAGGTGATGGAAGAGCTGGAGTACTATCGGCTGCTGGCAATGCTGAGTGAACTAGTCGACCGGAATAACCCCTGCCAAAACGGCCGGCTGCTGAAGTGCGAGCACCATAGAAATGGCCCGACTCACGAGACCTCTTGGCCTCTCTCTCTCCCCGCTCTCTAGGGCGCATACTTTCAATCCTCCTGGCAATGCTCACTGCCTGCTGATAAGATATATCTGTCTCCAACTCTCTGGACATGCTGGATCGGATCGGCAGAATCAGGCCCTCAATAAATCTCCGCACCCTCTCCCGGACCGTGGCTACCAAAGCCGGTGCATGCTTGGCTAGACGGGTAAAACTGATAGCATACTCCGATACTGACATGGAGCCCTATCGCAATCGCTCAAACTCCGAGCGCCAAGAATCCCTAAGGCCCTGGGGAACAAACTCCCTCAAAAACAGATCCTGAAAACTGCGTCCAGGTCAATGAAGCAGACTCCTCCGGACTATCCAACTCATACGTGCTCCACCAATCATAAGCATCCCCACAAAACTGACAAGCAGTGAAGGAAACCCCGTTGGTCTCCACAATCCCCATAGTACGAAGAATATGATGGCACTCCTCCAGAAAACCCAATGCATCATCTGAAGCCAAACCACTGAACACTGGAGGGTCATATTTCTTGAACCTCTCCAATCTACGCTGCTCGTCCTCAGAGGCAGCTGGCTCACCTCCAGGCTGTGCTGGGGCGGCAGGAGGCATAACCATAATCTCTAGAACCTATCCCACTGGCACTCGCTACTCAGGTGTAACGGTTGCGGGAGTCTGGGCCCCTTCCCCGGCCTGAGATGTAGTTGCAGCGAGAGGAAGTAGTCCTGCCTGAGCTAAAGTGGTATACATAATCATGAACTGGGCCAGGGTCTCCTGGAGTGCTGGAGTAATGGTAGCTGTAGTCGGTGTTCCAGGTGCCTGCGCTCCAACCTGGTCTACCTGTGGCACCTCAGCGGCAGCGCGTGTGGGTGCTGTGGCTGCATCTCGGGCGCGTCCTCATCCTCTACCTCGGCCTCGGCCTCTGACGACGACAACAGGGGGCGCGGGGTACCTGATCGTCGCGAGTAGCACGTGTCCTCACCATTTGTGAGAGAATAGAAAGCAATAGTTTAGATTTGGCGTCAAAAATGTCGCACGGCAAGGAATCCAAAAGAAATGAAGAGTTTCCTAAACAGTTACATAGCCTCTCGTAGATAAATACAGACGTCTCCGTATCGATCAGCGAGACTCTAAGTAACCGGTCCGTGTCCCGTGACTCCTATGAACCTAGAGCTCTGATACCAACTTGTCACGACCCTAGTTCACCAATCGTGAACATGTCGTGATGGCACCCAGTCCCCACGACTAGGTAAGCCTAACACGTTGCGGAATATACAAGCTATGAATATTAATAAGAAATAGCGGAAAAAATAACATAAAAAGAAATGTAATCCGTGCCGCTTGGAACATACATCCGTCAAACACACTGTATGAATACCACCAAGACCCGGAATCCAATGGGTAACACAAACTAATAGAGAATATACAACTGTGGCTCTATGTGTAAAGGTTATCTAACAACGAAATGAAGGAAAACATCTACTAATTCTATTAGAATAGAAGGAAGGCCTCCGGATCCGCGGACGTAGCAGATCATACCTCGAGGTCTCCCAAAGTGCTGCTGAATCACCTAATATGAGCCTGTCCTGATGTACCTGGATCTGCACAACAAAAGTGTGCAGAAGAGAAGCATGAGTACACCACGGCGGTACTCAGTAAGTGCCAAGCCTAACCTCGATGGAGTAGTGACGAGGAAGGTCGTGGCCCTACTGAGAGAACAATAACAAAAAGACAATAACAATAATAAGCAGCTCAAATAATAATAAATCCGAAATAGCAATAATAAAATGATTACTGCAACTGTCTACAATTAACTAACAACAAATAACAAACTCAATTAATAAGTCCAGGACCTGTGGGAATTGAACCCACAGTCCCATTAACAATACCCATGGGTCTCCGGGAATCGAACCCGCAACCCATGTCTCAATAGATCTCAGGATCTCCGGGAATCGAACCCGCAGTCCACATCTCAATAATATATCAATAGCTTAGGATCTCCGGGAATCGAACCCGATCCATATCTCTATAACTCAGGATCTCCGGGAATCGAACCCGCAGCCCATATCTCAATAAATCTTAGGATCTCCGGGAATCGAACCCGCAATCCATATATCAATAACTCAGGATCTCCGGGAATCGAACCCGCAGTACATATCTCAATAACTCAGGATCTCCGGGAATCGAACCCATAGTCCATGGGATCTCCGGGAATTGAACCCGCAGTCCACCAACACATCAAATAAAGAAAACACACAGAGAGAAATATAATATGTTTAACTACAACTTCACCGAAACTAGTGTCAATAATTTATCAAGAAGTTCAAGTAAGTCAACTAGCCAATTAGACATGTTGAATCCTAGATAATCATGCTTTTCTAACTAATATCGGGTAAAAGTAGCACTTTTATCAGCTAAGAGCCGGAATATCACTAATCGGATAATTCAAGTAAAGTGTGTATTATAACAACCAGCGCATGTACACGCCCATCACCTCGCGTACAAGGCATTTAAACTATCACATAATATCCTAGGGGTGAAAAATTCCCTCACACGAGGTTAGACAAGCCACTTACCTCAACTCCGGTACAAAACTACTAAAATACAACTCTCTTGCCGCGAATGTCGGTCTACACAGGTGTAGTATATGATAAAAATCAATAGAATCATATCAAAATAGGCCAATTGGGTATTACCCAATCAAAACAACTCAAAATACACCAAAACCTATAAGTTGCCAAAACCCGACTTTCGGTACACTTATCAAAAAATCATGAAAGTTACATATTCGGAACCCTCGTCTCAATACAAGTCTAAGCATATAAGATTTACCAAATTCGGACTCCATTTGTCCATTCAAAACCTTGATTTTCTAAAGTTCAAGACTAGGGCTAAATCCTCCATAAATTACCCCAAATTCCTCCATTTTCATGATATAATTGCATAATATTATCAATACTAATCATAAGATGAGTCTATAGTTGATTACATGATGATTTCCCTTGAATCTCCCTCAAAAATTGCCCAAATCACCTCTTAAGCCGAGACCCCAAATGTGTGAAATATTTCTGAAATTTTCTAACTTCTGATACAATTAATCTTCTGCAATTTTCGCTTCTGCGGACTATTTTCCACTTCTGCGGTTCCGCTTCTGCGACACTTTGTCGCTTCTGCGAACCCCAGGCCTGGCTGGCCCAATCCGCTTCTACGAACCCAGGGCCGCTTCCGCGAGGCCGCTCCTGCGGACAAACGTCCGCTCCTGCGGACCTTTCCGCCCCTACGAATAGGAGTCCGCTTCTGCGGACTCGCCTAAGCGAAGACTTGTCCGCTTCTGCAGAATTCCCCAACTCATCTCCTGACCGCTTCCGCGGTCCCCATCCTCGCACCCGCGATGCCACTTATGCAGATCAAGGACCGCCCCTGCGCTCCAGTCCGCTTCCGCGCTCTAATTTCCGCTTCAGCGGACTCGCCTCTGCGGTTCCATTTCTGCAGGGGCGAAAACAACAGAGGCAGAACTCCTAAACCTGCAATTTCCATGTTTTTCTCCCGTTTAACCATCCGAAATCACCCCGAGGCCCCCGGGACCTCATCCAAACACACTAATACATCCTAATACCTTATTCGAACTTGTTCCAATCCTCAAAACACGTCTAACAACATCAAATCCCATAATTCACATCGAATTCAAGCCTAAATTCCTTAAAACTTTATGAATCACACATTCGATCTAAAATCCGACCAAACGACGTCTGAATGACCTGAAAATTTGCGGGCATATCCAAAATCACGTAACGAAGCTACAAAAATTGTCAGAATTTCATTCCGACCCCAGGATCAAAATCTCACCCATCGTTCGGATTCGCCAAAATTTCAAGCTTCGGCATTTCAAGCATAATTGATCTACGGACCTCCAAAATACATTCCGAACGCGCTCCCAACCCCGAAATCACCTAACAGAGCTAATGGAATCATTGGATTTCCGTTCCGAGGTCGTCTTAACACTGTTCCGACTACAGACCATTTTCCAACTATAAAGCTTCCATTTAGGGACTAAGTGTCCCAAAACGCTCCAAATTTCAGAACCGACTCTCCCGGCAAACCACAATAGCAGAAATGAACTTAGGGGAACAGTTAAATTGGGGATTGGGGCTTAATTTTCTAAAACGACCGGCCGGGTCGTTACATTTTTCTAGTTTAAATCAATTCAACCATATTAAAGAAAAAATAAAAAAAATATTTGGAAGATAATAATATAAATTTAAAAAATTAAATAAGATATAGTTTCTTACTATAGTAGTCGAAAAATACAGTAGTCTACAAAATTTAAAGCACTATATTGAGTTATCCTAGTTTAAATCAATTCAATCATATTAAAGCAAAAATAAAAAAATATTAGGAAGATAATAATATAAATTTAAAAAATTAAATAATATATATTTTCTGACTATAGTAGTCGGAAAATACTGTAGTCTACAAAATTTAAAGCACTACATTAAGTTATCCTAGTTTAAATCAATTCAATCATATTAAAGCAAAAATAAAAAAATATTAGGAAGATAATAATATAAATTAACAAAATTAAATAATATATAGTTTTCGACTACAGTAGTTGAAAAATACTGTAGTCTACCAAATTTAATTAAAAGTACTATATTAAGTTATCCTATATTAAATCAATTCAATCATATTAAAGCAAAAATAAAAAAATATTTGGAAGATAATAATGTAAATTAAAAAATTTAATAATATACAGTTTTCGACTATAGTAGTCGGGAACTTTAAGTTATTTTCCCAATTCTGTAATTCCTTTTTTCCACAATATCTATATCTTAATACTTTGCATCTCCTCCTTCTAAGAAATCATCGGGTACTGCGCCGGCAAAATCACATCTCTCTCAACTGCGCCAGCAAAATCAGCAACGACGACGACGAATTCATCAGGCACTCTCTATTTTTCCTGTCTAATTTTTTGCCAAGACTAGGGTTTCGATTTTAGTGTGCAAAATCAATGGCATCACTAGGGTTTTGATTTTAATCAGAGTTTTTCATTCTCTTCACAATTCTTTGTCAAAATCTACTGAGGACTTAATGTCACAATCCTAGTTCACCAATCGTGAACCTATCATGACGGCACCCAGTCTTCGCTACTAGGTAAGCCTAACACAATGCGGAATATGAACAACAAGAAATAACAACATAATAAAATAGAAAATATAATAGGTGTCGCTCGGCACATACACTTTACCAAAATTTCTAGAACATATAACCACCAAGACCCGGAAACACAGGGGAAAACATAGGCTAAAGAGAGTAAAATTGTGGCTCTATCCACCAAGAATATCTATACAACCGAAACAAAAAGGAAATGACTAGTGTCAATAGGGAAGAATAGAAGAAGACTCTCCGGATCTGCGAACGCAGCAGATGCATACCTCGAGTCTCCTGATATATCTCCTCGGTCACTGGTAATGTGCCTGATCAGATGGACCTAGATCTGCAAAACAAAAAGTGTGCATAAGAGTAGCATGAGTACACCACGGCGGTACTCAGTAAATGCCAAGCCTAACCTCGATAGAGTAGTGGCGAGGAAGGTCAGGGCCCTACCGAGAATAATGATAATAAAATATCGAACAGTGAAAAGAAGGAATAAATCTAAAATAACAGCAAAAGAAGATAGAAACTACAAATCATCTACAGTTAACTAACAAAGAAAAATTTAACACAACAAGTACAGAATCAATAGCACATGATCTCCAGTAATTGAACCCGTACTCTACGTAACTCAGTAACATAAGATCTCCGGGAATTGAACTCGTAGTCCTTTTATATCAGTAACCAGGATCTCTGGGACTTGAACCCGCAGTCCTTTTACAGTAACCATGATCTCTAGGACTTGAACCCGCAATTCTTTTATCACTAACCAGGATCTCCGGGACTTGAACCCGCTGTCCTTTTTATCAGTAACCAGGATCTCTGGGACTTAAACCCGCTGTCCTTTTATCAGTAACCAGGATCTTCGGACTTGAACCCGCAATCCTTTTATCAGTAACCAGGATCTTTGGGACTTGAACCCGTAGTCCTTTTGGAGCTCCGGGAATTGAACATGCAGTCCAAACAAACACAATCAAACAAAGAGAATATGCAGAGAAAAATAAAATATACTGCTACGATTTAACAATTAAATTCAATCTCAATAGGTTCCACGAAATTCAATTAAGACAAATAGGCATTTAGTCACTTAATCCTATCTAATCATGCTTCTCTAGCTAACACAGTATAAGTCTTGCAATTAACCAGCCAAATAACAGGGATAGCACCGATTGAATAATTCAAGTAAAATGGATTTTCGGCAATTTGCGCAAGTACACGCCAGTCACCTCGTGTGTGAGCACGTGATTTTTGCCTCACACGAATCACTCCCAAAGAATTCAAAATAAAATAAATTTTCCTTTGTGTGCAATTTTATGAGTTTTCTGCTATTGTTTGCATTTATACGTGCATCTTTATTTGTTAAATTAATGAAAAATACAAAAATATATCACATTTGCATTTATGATTCATTAAAAGTAATCAAGTTTATTTTACAAAAGTGAAAAATCACAAAAATATGTATTTTTACATTTTTTAGCATTTAGTGTCCCAATTGTATGGTTTTATTTTAAATTGGTGTGATAATTGTTTTTAGATGTTAATTAGCATTTTTTGATAAGTTAATTTGGTTTTGTAATTTAATTTAGGGTTTTGGTTTTATTTTTTTAAAATAGTTTGAGGAAATAAATAGAAAAGAAAATGAAAAGAAAGAAGTCTTGGTCTTATGGGCTATTTAAATTAAAAGAGACCAAGCCCAAAACAATTCTACCCTAAACCCAACCCACTCCATTACCCATAACCAAACGACCTCACTACATTTTTCATTTGTTTCATTTCCTCCATATCTTTCAATCCTAATCAGACCTCCCCCCTTCATGCTTCTTCTTCTTCATTCTTCAAACCCTAGAGACAAAAGGGAGCCGCCACCAGTCACCCATTTTTATACCAAAACTCGCCGGAATCCAGCGGAAACAAGAAGTCGCTGCGCTGCTGCTCTTCTTCTTCCCCAATATCAACGACCACCAAACTAGCCCTCTTCTTCTTCATACCAGCGACCACCCAAACTCTAGCCCTAAAGACTCGAAACCAGCTGCCCCGCCCCCTTTTCGTCTCCTTCGACCAACCAGCCATCAAACGACCTCACTCTACCTCCAACACGATAGAAATTCCAACCAAACCAGCCCCTATCCTCGTCGTCTACGCCAACCATCCCCCGACCTCAATGACCTCTCTTCTTCTTCTTCTTCTTCTTTCTCACGTCGTCGACCAGTGACGCCACCAAACCAGCAGTAATGGCCAGTTGTCTCCTCCATAATCACAGCACCAAATCCGTCGAAATGACTCTACAAACACAGCCATATGCAGAAGGTCGGACAGCTTGTTTTAGCGAGCTCTCTCATTTGATTTTCAATTTTGGAGCTATCTAGTCCGATGAAGATTGATGGAGTTCGTTTTGGTTTCGATCTTTCCGGTGCAAATTCGAAGTTTGTTTCGATCCGAGATTTTGGTTCGATTTTGCCGATTCGTTTGAAGTTTTGTTGATATTTGGTTATAATTGTTTCTTTATTCAATCCATATAAACTTCAGGTTCATCTTTTTTCCATTGGTTTCTCTCTTCCAGATTTAACCAGTTCATGTGAATGTTCAATGTAGTCTTTGTTTCAATAAGTCTGAATGTGTTTGTGATTAAGAAGATGTTAGTGTTAATTAGTTGCTTTGTCTCTTTCTCTAATTTACCTTTTACTTTGTGGTGTCATTTTTTGGTGGATTAGATGCATGTGAAATGAAAATGTCCTCAGTTTTCTTACCATGTTACTAGATATGTCTTTCATTCTTGCCTCATGTCAATTGAGAATTAATGTGTTTGGGTGTTTAATTGTTGGATGTTGAAAGGTTGAAATGCATAGCTGCAGATCTAGATAATCGTGTTTCACATTTCCTGCTTAATAGTGTATTTATGTCAGTTTGTTGATTTATTGTATGAAACTATGGTATTATTTAGATTGAGTGAATCTCTTATGAAGCTTTTTCAGTAGTGGTAGGGTAGAAATTGCACTACTTATTTTAAATAATAAGTAGTGGTGGGGTAGAAATTTCACTACTTAATTTAAATAATAGCAATTGCTCAGTGGGAGATTTTTAAATAAAAAGATAATTTGATAATGTGAATGTCACTAAATTAGTGGTTAATTAAAGAATGGAAAAGGGAGATTAGTAAGGGATTAAGCACTAATTGGTTGCCTATTTAAAGGTTGAAAGAGAAGACAAAAGGGGACACAAAAGTAAAAGGGTGAGAGTTTTAAAAAAGATATTGAGAGTGAATATGAATTGACTTGGGTTGGGAAGTTAGGTCTTGAGCTGTTGAATGTATTCTATTGTTTCATTGGTTAGCTGGGTTCTGTTTGTTGTAGTTGTCTACTGAATTTTCACTGGTTGGTTCTGGGCCGATTCCTGCTATTTGCTGCTGGTAACTTTCCACCTCTTAATTCTATTCATTTTCAGGTATTCTTCTTAACTATTGAGTGGCCATTGAAGCGTTGAAAGTGATTTGTGGTGAATAGATGATAGAGGATTCTCTAAAGTGTAATGAGATTGTTCTCTACTTGAAGTTTGAGTTTTACTTAAGTTAATATGAGTTATTCAGATTTGTCTAGCCATCTTCTTGCTTAAATAGCTTATATTAATAATATTACACGTGTAGTAAGTCTCGCTCTGAATTATTTAAGTTTTGCATTGAGTTATGAAGTAAGACTCTAATGTATTGTTGTTCAACAGATGTTCTACATGTAATTCTTAAACTGTATATGTTTACTGTAGAGATTCTTTGCTACTATTATGTTGTGGGAATGAATTTGTGAAGTTACAGGTTAATTTATCTATCAGAGACTAAAGGGAAATATCATTATTTCCATATGCCTCGTTATGGTAGTGACAAAGGGCCTATGAGTCCCCTTGTGCTCATCTTATATGACCAGCTTCGAAATTGAAGACAGACCCATATGCCTATAGGTCTGTTTACTGATTGAGAATGAGCTCGTTTGTTTCCTTTTAAGATTTGGTATTAGTGGTGATTAGAATAATTATATCAGGTTAATTTAATTTTAGTTGATAAGTAATGTTCTTTTGTTAGATTTGAGATGGGAAAAGACAAATTTGGATATCAGATTGCTTGTTTTATTAAGATTTACATAGTATCTATTTTTTATGGCTGCTGGGATTAGATGAGTAGAAAAAGAATGAAGATGGGTGTTACATATATTTCACATATTGATTTAAGCTGTATTTAGGTCTGTTACTTGTTTAGCTGCGAAAGCCATGAGACTTCATTTATATCCTCAGAAAAGAGATTAGGATTTGATTATCTGTTGCTTTATTCTTTGTACATGTGTGTATATATAATTGATTGGAGTATGTATAAACAAACAGTTCAATGGTTACTTGATGGACTACTCTTTTGTGAGCCAGCAATTGCATGCTTTTTTGAGGGCAGAAATGCAAATCGAAGATTTTCTGCTGGCTTAACTGCCTTGACATATGTTGATGGGTTTTTGTAGATTTTAGCTATGCGTTATTGAACAGGACCGTATAGTTTTTTTTTCTAGAAGCATTCTGAGGTTTCTAATTATACAATAAATGACAACAGGACATAGCTTATCCAGTCTTCTTCCCTGACAAGTGAGGGTTAAACACTTCATGCATTTTCCTTGTAAGAAATTCACCAGTTATTTCGTTCAAAGAAACAAATCACATTACTTTGGCATACATGGTTAATGTAAAAAATAAATGTTTTAGGATATCAGTACGAGGGTAGGTAAACTTTTAAATGCATAGATGAATCACAATTACGGGTATGGCTCCCGTGACATATTTGTGGTATTAAATTTCGAATTAGCTTTAAATATGAATATCTTTAATTCATTTAGTGGAGTAGATCTGAGGTGTGTCGTGCCAAACAAAAATATCAATTGCGGGGTCCTCGATAAAAGGATGTAATAATTTGATAGATTTCAGAGTTGGTCGTTTAGTGAATTTTCACGACCTCTTCTAAAAAATAATGGCGCGTTAGTATCTTTAAGCACTTATTTAATAATTGTATCTCCCAAAACTCAGGTGCACATTTATGTGACCCAAATCGAAATCTCAATAGAATCGAAATGTGTCAATAATCATGGGTGTGAGCACGTGATTTTTGCCCTATATGAGAATTACTCCCAAAAATTCAAAATAAAAGAGTTTTGTGTTGTTTGCAATTGTTGTGAATTTAGTGTCATTTTTAAAAAATAATGACAATATATATATATATATATATATATATATATATATATATATATATATATATATATATATATATATATATATATATATCGCATTTGCATTTAGGATTTAATTCTACAATTAGGAGTAATTAAGTTTATTTTACAGAAATGAAAAGTCATAAAAATATGTATTTTGCATTTTTTAAGCATTTAATGTCCAAATCGTGCAATTTTATTTTTATTAATGTTTAATTTTGTGTGATAATTATTATTATGAGTTAATTAGTATTTCAAGATAATTTTAATTTTTAGAAATTAATCTTAGTATTTTGGGCTTTATTAATTAGGAAGTTGAATAATGGAGAAGAACAAAATAGAAAAAATTGGATTGGGCCATCTTGCAAATAAAGTTACAAGCCCAATCCTAAGCACCCTTACCCAACCCAAAACCCCTTGGCCCAAGAAGAAAATTTCAGATTTTTTTAGCAAAAAATAATCATAATTACATGACATAAAGTAGTGGGGAGCAAGGAAATCAAGGAAGAAAACAAGGAGAGGAAAATATGGATTAGTGGGTTTTTTTTAAATTAAAAAAATATTTTCTTTTTAATAATAAATCTGAAAATTTTCAAAATTCTTGCCTATAAATAGAAGAGAGGATTTATGAAAAAGAGGTGGAAAAAAGAGAGGAAAAATAGGAAGAGAAGAAAAAATAAAAACAATTCCCTGCTGTGGTATACACTCGATATACACTCTGGACATCGAAGTATACACGGCAAAAAATTCAATTTTTGAGAGTTTCTTTTGAGAATTGAAAAGAGTTCAAAGCTAGAAAGATAAAACAAAGAGAAAATCTGGAATATATTTTTCTTTTCTATTTTTTACTGGTTTTTGTTTCTCCGTATTGCTGAAATTTTCGGGATTGAGGTGTTGAAGCTACTGTTGGTTGTTACTGTTGTTGTTGCTGTATTTTCACCGCCCTGTTGATTTTCCATCTTACATTCCTTTCAAAACCAGGTACACTTCTCTTATGAATGATGCTGTATTGACGTTCCTGATGAAATAAAAATGGAGATCCAGTTTAAATTCATGCTGTTCTATAGTTTATAGTTTATAATTGTAATTTGTTTATTGTTGTAGTATGTAGTAGCTGAAAAACAGAAATCAAACAAACGATGTAATAGCTTAGTGATAGAGTAGGTAGTATAATAGTAGTAGTATAGTAGCAGTAGCTTATCACTTAGTTTAATTAGGTAAAAACTCCTAAAACATAAATTAACATATCACTTTTCTGCAAAAATAGCTAATTATTCATAGTAAGCTTCTTCATAAAAATGAACTCACATAGTTAACTACACTGGCTTGAATCTGTACATAAACGTAAGCAGGATTTAAATCTTAGTAAAATCAGTGGTTTAGTAATGCTTAAGTCGTGAAGACAGTTGGATTAGATATTGGGTTTGTGTATTTGAAAAACTGATTTATAAAGTCATCACTCGTATAGCTAGTTAATTTTGTGGATCTAAGTTAGAATCTGAGTAATTTGGAGAGGAAAGAGTTAAATAATGCATCAACCTGACCTGTAATATCTAATAGGACAGATTCAGTAAAACCAGTAGTGTGATTGTACAAACCTATGCATGATTCCCTTTAGCCTTAGATGATCAATAGGTAATTAACTTAACTGTTCTTCAAGCAACATATATAATCGAATTGTTCTTCCTTAGAATTTTCAACTAGTAGCTATTGTAGATGTTAGTATTGTGAGCACATGATTTTTGCACCGGGTAAATAATTCCAAAATTAAAATAAATATGTTTTTGAGTGCAATTCCTTGCTTTGCTTGAAATTAGTTATATTTTTTGTGTGTTTTAATAAGTAAGAAATTAGAAAAAATCAAAAAAATAGTAGTAGTTAATTTGTTAGTTTAGTTAATTAGGAAATTAGCAAAATAGCTTAAGTAGTAAAAAAATAAATAAAGAAAAATAGCAGAAAAATTGCAAAAAATACTAGAAAATTAGAGTAGGTAGGAAATTAGGTTTTATATTTTTTAATAAAAGAAAAAAGAAAAAAAAAGTATAAAAGAAAATACATAAAATAGGTTAATATCAGAAAATACAAAAAAAAAATATAGATATATATGTGGGTATAATAATCTGGGCCAGATGTGATTCAAATGGCCGGCCCAGACATATTAGCCCAAGCGGATCCAGCCCAGGCCATCAAGCAAATCAATCTCGGCCGTCCATGCAGATTTAATCCAACGGTCAAAATAATTAACGGAGTTATTTAGTTTATTAAGATAATTGGATTGATCTCAACCGTTCATTTGAAATGATCAGACGGAAGAGACATTTGATCTCATTAGAAACAAAACGGTGGCGTTTCAATAACGCCCATCCTCAGCCCTTGATCATCAATGAACGGACGGCTCAGATTATCTCGGACATTCGACCTATATAATGCTTTGGTCCGAGAATTTTCGATCATTTTTCATACACCCTAAACCTAGCCGCCCATGTTCTCTCGTCTTCTTCGTCTCCTTCATCCTCAGCGGCCATGGCGGCCACCACTCCTACGGTGGTCGCCGGCCTTTCAACATACCTTCCCTCTCCTTTCTCTTTCTTCTCTTCTTCTTCACTCCAGAGAAAAACCATAAAAACACCTCGTCTCCATAAATCCCGGTCACCGGAGTTACACCGGTGACCACCCAAACAATGAACCACTGCCTGAAACCAATACCAATCGATTCCTTTTCATGAGATCTACCCAATCATACTAGCCTTTCCCCTCGAATCTCACCGGAACGTTTCGAATATCCCAAAAAGGGTCGTCGGAACCCTAACTCCGGCGACCCCAAGTTCAAACCCCAATCAAGAATCATTCTTTACCCTCACCCAAACGCCCCTCTTCAAGCCGAAATCCAAAAAGGCTCCCCCTTTGAGCCTAAAAGAAAAATCAGAGAAAAATTGAAGAAAAGAGAATTCTAAAAAGATTGAAGGAAAAAAGAGCTCTGAAAAAGAATAAAGAAGAAAAGGAAACAAGAAGAAAGGTCTGGGAGGGTCTGAGAGATTAAAGAAAAGAAAAGAAAAAGGGAATAGGAAGCTCGGGGGACAGGCCCTGCAAGCTAAGTCCCCGACCCTAATGTGCTTTCTCTGTGTTTTATTTACCTTCTCTGCTTCTTCATGTTTTACTTGTTTTATTTGCTTGTTTGTTCACGTATTTGATTTCTTTGCCTGTTTGTTCATGTTCTCTTGTCTTTCATCTTATGTTTCTGTATGTCTATTCTATTCTGTAGATTCTCCATATCTTATGTTTCATCTGTTAGTTTAGGTTTAACTTACTCATCTTCATATGCATATTCTCCTGTTTGTTTATTTTCGTGTTCTGTTTCTTCCATGTTTAGTCTAATACATGTTTTAGGGTTATGAAGTGTTTGGTTTGTCTCTCGAGTTCAAAATTAGATCTTGATATTCATGTTCTCTCTTCTATTCTGTTAGGGTTTTTATCTTGTTAGTTTTCAATAGCTCTTCTGTCAACTTACATGTTTGGATCCTGATACTATGTTCAATGGTTTGTCTTTCATTGTCACTCAGATTTGTATTAGATTACTTTTTGTTGGCTTGCAATATCTCAATTGTTTCTCTTTCTGCATCTTCACATGTCTAGTCTTAGTAAAGCCTGGCAATCTTTGTTCATCCCTTATCCTGTCTTTAATCTGGGGTTCACTTCTTTGCTCACATTCTGGTGGTCTTATTTGTGTTCATTTTTCGTGCAAGTCTAATATTCTTGTCATATCATCTCTCATATGTTTTATTTGATAAATGAGTGTGCCAATTTGGGGTCTGTTTCTCTTCATGTTACCCTCATATGATAGACTTAGGTTTCTCTTTTCACTGTTTCTCCATTTTCTTCTTGTCATCATCTTCATCTCATTTGTCATGCATTTGTGTTAGATTTAGGAATGTTATTCTTTGCTTCTTCATGGCTTCCCTGTTCTTCATCCCCACTCTTAACATGCATATATCAAGCTAGGGTAGCACTTAAAAATGAATTCTAATTACCCTGCTTAGGTTAGTTGAACCATATTGACTGTTTCATGAGAATCTATGCTTATATGTGATTGTGCTTTGAACCCTTGGTGATTCTGAATTGTTTAAACTTTCATGTGACTGGAACTGGTAGATATTAGGTCTTAATTAACATGAATTCATACTTTGCCTCATAAAATTAGGTAATGTGAATTAATCAACTGAAATTCAACCATATCAATTGCCTTCTCTGAGTTTTGGTTGATTATTACATTTTGTTTGATCTTATGTGTCCTAATATGCAATCCATGTTGAAACCGATTTAGTTTTACTGGTTTTGGTTGAGTGTAAGTGTTTGATTAACACTGTTCGAACCTTAGGTGAATTGGTTATACTCATAACCTGCTGTCATGACCCAAATCCCGATCGTGATGGCGCCCAACACACCCGCTAGGCAAGCCCGACCATTTACACTCTCACCCGAGCATGAAGCTCAAATCAATTACCTGGATATTATTTCAACAATAAAGCTAAACTGAATAACCACCCAAAGATCTAGGGTCACGAGTCTAGAGCCTCTAAACATGATCGGATAACAATATCTAAACCAAATAATCAAGTATGAATAATGTATATACAAAGGAAAACTGGAATAAGAAGAGAAGCCAGGTCCTGCGAACGCCAGCAGCTACCTCAGCAACTCGGATAAATATCGATAAAAGCTGGAGTGCTCATCTATCCCTCCTGTGTACCTGAATCTGCACACAAAGGTGCAGGGAGTAGGGGTGAGTACTAAGTACTCAGTGAGTAATAAATATATAAAAGCAGCTGAAAGAAGGAAATCCACAGAATACCACAATATGAAGCTAACTACAATCCGAATCTCCTACGAACTAGCATCAACAGTACAATACAGCTACCACAGAATAATTTGACAGATAAAGATGCAATGCAATGCACATAACCGCTACGGCGTGTAGCTCGATCCATTTAACGTCGACGGCGCTCACTGGGGGTGTGTACAGACTCCGGAGGGGCTCCTACAGCCCAAGTGCAATACCGCTGCGGCGTGCAGCCCGATCCTCATATCAACAACTGCGGCATGCAGCCCGATCCTCATATCAACCGCTGCGGCGTGCAGCCCGATCCTCATATAAATCGCTGCGGCGTGCAGCCCGATCCATCCTCAGTCCACATAAATCAGATAAGTCACAAAACAGTTCATTTTTCTTAATTCAAGTTCCCAGTTCATAATTTATGAAAAATACTTTAACCTTTTATTTAATTTGCAAAAGCCGGTGACTTAGCATTTCAATACTGTGATTTCAATTTCCAGGACTGAGATCAGTGATTAAACAAGTATAGCTTTCACATAAATATTATCCCCTAAGGATACTACAGGTCAGCACAAGGCCCCAAACAAGGCTTACAGCCCACAAATATGTCAAACACAGTGTATTTCCATCACTAATAGCATATTATCCATACCCGGGATGGACCAAGTCTCAATCCCCAGTCACAATCAATCCCGCACCTGCCACGGGGTGCGAGCCACGTCCTACTAGCGTCACAATGTGCTAAGCCGGGGTTTCGAACCTTCAGGCTACCATATACACAAACTACTCACCTCTAGCCGGCCGTAGACTCGTCCGCGATACCTTTTCCCTTCAAATTTGCTGCCTTGTGCGTCAAATCTAGTCAAACCACAACAATTATATCAAATACGGGTAAAAGAAACATAACCCAATTCAATTTATGCGAAATACGCGATAATACACCAAGTTGGTAAAAGCCGACTCCGGGCCCGCTGCTCGAAAAATTTCAAAATTAGTACCAACGAATTTCTCGTCTCACCACGAGTCCGTGCATATAAAATTTATTGAAATTGGAGTTCGAATGGCCTTTCAAAACCCAAAAATTCGTTTTCATAACTTAGGCCCTAATTCTTCACAAATTCTACCCAATTTCAGGAATTCTGGTGCTGATTCTAGCATAAAATGATGTTTTTGATTCAGGAAACTTACCTCCAGTGATTACCCATTGATTTCTCTCTTAAAAATCGCCTCAGAAGCTTCTTCCCGTTCCAAAATTGGAAGAAAACTCGGTCTGCTCTTTATAGGTATACTGTTCACGCGTTTTACTGCTCCCAATGGATTCCTTGTGAAATTCTAATGAATTTAGGCTTTTGAATCACTCAATTTGACCTTATAATGAAGGAGATATATAGGTTTTAAGGTTTACAAATAGTGCAGGTTTTTAATACGCCGTCAGGGGCAGTTTCGTCATTAACCTGAAAATCTGGCCAGCCTTAGTAAAATGGCCATAAAATCCTCATACGATGTCCAAATTCGATGATTCTTTTTACTACGGGTCCGTAATTACGATACGGATCTAGTTCTTCATTCAAAACAATAATCCAAGCTCATTTGTTCAATATGATATCATTTATGCTTGAAGAAACGATGTCGAAGCATAAGAAAAACGAGCACAACGCAACCCAAACATATCCGAAACTCACCCGAGCTCCTCGGGACCGCATACGAACATATTAATATGTCACATATGATCATGCAAACTTAGTTTCACTCTCAAATCACCAAAACTAACATCAAAACACCAAATTTTACATCGGATTCAAGCCTAAGTTCTTCTAAAACTTCCGAAACTAACATTTGATCTAAAACCCGACCTAAACACCTCCAAATGACCTGAAATTTTGCACGCATATCCAAAATCACCTAACGGAGCTACTGCAACTCTCGGAATTTTGTTCCGAGCCCCGAATCAAAATCTCACCTACCATTCGGATTTTGCCAAAATTCAACCTTAGCCAATTCAAGCCTAAAACTACACCGGACCTCCGAATTCGATTCTGATTGCTTTCCTAAGTCATAAATGATCCCTCGAAACTAGTCAAATCATCAGATTTCCATTCCGAGCTGTCTAATTCATCGGCCAATATTCGGTTGACTTTTCCAACCTGTTTTTCTCATAATGAGGTTTATGACCTCATTTTTATCTAAATTTCTTCCGATTTGCTTCTAACTTTTCGAACACATATAAATTAGCATATTGAAGTGTTAAATAAAGATAACGGGGTAATAACTCCCGTAACGACGGGTCGGGTCGTTACATTCTCCCCAACTTAAACAAACGCTCGTCCTCGAGCGTACCTAGAGTTGTACTAAAAGCAACCCAATAGCTGAATGACCTCACCAAGCATATATTCGGGGTGGTACCACGTCACCCTACCTATCATAATTACGATAACACAATATAGCTGAACTTCCATAGTCCATCTGAACCATAGACCACATTGCACTTTCCGAAACCATATACCAAATCCGAATCCCACGTCTATACTCAGAATACACCCGAACCAACTGTAATAGCCCATACTCGCCACTCCGGGTGAGATCTTATGGTGTACCAAACAAACCAATCACTCGAGACGATGCCCTCTAATCGCCACAATTTCCCACGATAACCAGTTACTACTGAAAAACCTTTTTCCATTAGCTAAAGTCTTATTCCAACACCTTCATATATAGCCCACGGTAACCGAACACGCGATAGATCGAATCCATCTCTCAGGTCATCCATTCATGGATCCATTTCCCTTTTAACTAACATTACAATATATTTCGGAGCAACCTCGATGTTTTCCTTTCTAACCAGCTGAAATCACATATGCCCGCGCTCATTAATGGATCCAACAATCATTCTGATAATAACACACCGCACTGGTGATATGATACCTCAACACCGGCCTAAGCCACGACGAGCACAAGACAGGCTCCAATAAGAAACGCTTGAACATACTCAAATCATGACAACTACCTCAACAAAAGAGCTGTAAATCAATTCTTCCATACCATTATAACATAGGACTGAGATCCAGTCTCGCATTATAGAAATAGAGTACCCGAATTCTCCTCGAAAGGTTATAACATCATATGGCCTTGCCACAACTTATGATTCCATCCAAACACTATTACCCATGAAGCACCTCAAGTCATCTCATCATGCTCAAAACAGTCAGCCACGCACAGATCTAGGTCTCAACTCAAGCAATCAATCTCACCCACGGTGAAACAATTAATATACGCCATCCAATCTTGTAAGGACACAACCGATGCGCCAGTCGCCGAGCGACACCCAACACTGACTTTCCTCAGAGACTAGGAAGTATTGTACACAAGGTAACCTATAGGAAAAACTATGCTCAATATTACACGATTGCGGCGTGCAACCTGCTCAAAATGACATACCCGTGGCGGCGTGCCACCCGATCTAGATACCATACATGTGGCGGCATGCCACCCGATCCAAATAACCCGTGGCGGCGTGCCACCCGATCCATGCGTAAATCTCGCAAAAAGGGATGCACACCGAGTCAAATTGCTCACTACAATAAAAATATATATAGCCTCAAGCTCGGCCACAAGAAACGCATCCTACAAAGTTCCCCAATACCGAAACTGAATCAATAGTAAAAACCTCTGCACTGATATCCGCCACGAAGGCCCCACTGACAAAGCAATACCTACCAGCCGTCCGCTGGTCCTGGGTACAACTACCCTGCTGGAGCATACTCGGATGCACTCTACTATGCAATTCGTGTCGTTTCTGACATAGTCCATATCACATTAGTCTAGACGACCTGACTTATGACAACCAGTCTACAATCAAGTATCATAACCCAAATTCATCCTATCAAGCTAAGAGAGAGCCACTAGGGCTTCCAGTTTCCAATGATCGCTAAACAGTGCCGATACATACGATATACAACCACTGCATAGGCGGATTACGAGAACTTCTAGTCTCCATAACCTATATAACACATTCACTATGCCTGATCCCACATTCCATTGTACGAATACTTAACACACATCAATCATCCATTCATACCACAAAAGTCATTCAGAAATTTTTCCTATTCCATCAACAATTCAATCATCACCATCGATCCAACAAGAGAATACCCCCATACCACTAGATATTATCAGTTTACATTACATTGTCCTTTTGACCATATACCCTGCCATATCACTAGAATAGTAGTACCATTTTTCCCTTAATCACCAAAAAGATCGATTCTTAAATCACCTGCAGCTGCCCGCGCTGCTCAATAATTTTTAATGACTTCTCATATATTATGAACTGATCTCAAAACCTTGAACATGCCATTATCAACTTTCCATAACACATAGCATATACCATACCACACTAAGATAACATGGAAACTTCTATCCCTTTCCTACGCCGCAAACATCGACGCACTCAACTAGCCAAGGACCTTCATGATCCCATATAGAAGAAAACTCATTACACATTCCATGCTTTGCATACCAACATGAGATACACTCATTTTCAAACCACGGTAAAACACATCGCAAACTCTTTCTTCCGATTCATTGCATAAGTCTAACTGCTAGGACTGAGTCCTTTTTACCCACATCGAGCTACGTAACTGCCAGCACTCAAGAGATTGGTTGCACCATAGCTGCAAGACTCATTACTTCGTACCCATACCAGGAGTTAATCGTATCCTTATTATACCATTTCAGTTTGTTAACAAGTTGTTCCATTTACCCAATTCCTTTCTGATTCATATTTAACTTAGTACTAGCCTTTACTGTAGAACTACAATATCTCAACTCATGTTACCACACGAGACTCATACACAAGACTACACGGTCTAAGGCCCACGGGCCGCTGAATACTCTCTCAAATGTTTCCCAGAGTATCACCTTCTACAATACTTTATTTTGATGAACTTCCCGTGATTTTTTTGAATTCGTATCATTACCTTCCAATACGGATACATAGAATCCCATCATTCACATATCATTACACAAGTCTTGATCCCTTCTAACAAAACCACCGTCTTTAGCCATATACACAATCTTAAGACACCTTACCATTACAAGAAAAGTCTTGAACACCGCAAAATCATTCTCGGGCGTCATTCACCCTTATTCCGCTGTAATTCAGCTGTCTTATTGAACAGAACCACTCATGCCTTGTTAGAACTCTGGCACTGCAGAACATGATTACATACAGATGCATTTAGCTATCTTTCTTTCCTATACACCGAACATTCTTTACCAGCAACAATTCAAATCATTCTAGGATTTCTTCACATCTACGAAGCACCATAACCCTTACTAGAATTTCCCCAACATACTTAGAGATAGAACGAACATATCATACAACAATGCAATCAGTTAGTCAATAACAACCTCCCTAACTTGGCTCGGAGCCATACATCAAAGCACTTTTAGCCGCTCAGAGCATTCTTTACTCAAATGATGCCACAATGTTATGGTGAGATTAAACTCAAGTCATTTACAAGCTTGACAAAGACTCGAATCCTCGGAGACCTTAACCCTTCTGCAATTCTTGCATTGATACACACACCACAGTTAAGCCTACTTTATTTAGGTGACAGAAGTCTTTTCTAAGTCCCAAATTTTTCAAAAATTTCAGCAGAGTTTCCTTTGTAAATTGGCCTATCCACCGGCACAGAGAATCACCAAACCATTCTAACCATACATCCACAACTCAACAAGACATCACAATGCATTTTAACAACATTAAATCTCAATACTACACGAATCATATTATCACAAATTATACCTGAACCTGACTATACCTGCTCGCATCATAACACATATCAAATACCCTTCAATTACACATACAAATCCACCCACCTACTTTGCATCAATCTAGTATTTCAATACAACACCTTCCACTAGGATATACATAGCATAATCACTTTAGTCTTCCTGAGTCTAAACTCGTTTTACTACACGTAAGGCACTTTACCTTCTAACTAAGAGATATGATAAATATTCACCACGCCCATAGCTCGGGGTTGCACAACAGATTACAATAAGGATCTAACACCTGACAGCTCGTACATTATTAAGCTGCCATTTCCACAGTTAGGAACAATACCGATCACACGAAATTTCGTAATACCAGTTTGTAAAATCAACACTTTGGTTCTCATGTCATAGACAACGATCTTGGCCTCAAGTCCTCCCGACTGGCCCAACATGAACTCGCAGAGATTATATCTCGCCCCTCGACCAGGGAATCACGAGCCATCAAGGCAATTATATTACTGAGCGTTCGAGTGCGCGTACAGGCGTATGGAAGGAATTTCCAAGAATTATATCTCAAGCTGAATCAAGTACGCACGATAAGAATTCCAAGAAATATGAAGTGTTTCCTAAAGGTTTGCAACCTCCCGAGGATAAGTATAGGCGTCCCCGTACCGATCCACAAGACTCTACCAACCGGCTCAAGACTCATGAGGCCTAGTAACCTAGGCTCTGATACCAACTTGTCACGACCCAAATCCCGGTCGTGATGGAGCCCAACACACCTGCTAGGCAAGCCCGACCATTTACACTCTCACCCGAGCATGAAGCTCAAATCAATTACCTGGATATTATTTCGACAATAAAGCTAAACTGAATAACCACCCAAAGATCTAGGGTCACGAGTCTAGAGCCTCTAAACATGATCGGATAACAATATCTAAACCAAATAATCAAGTATGAATAATGTATATACAAAGGAAAACTGGAATAAGAAGAGAAGCCAGGTCCTGCGAACGCCAGCAGCTACCTCAGCAACTCGGATAAATACTGATAAAAGCTGGAGTGCTCTTCTATCCCTCCTGTGTACCTGAATCTGCACACAAAGGTGCAGGGAGTAGGGGTGAGTACTAAGTACTCAGTGAGTAATAAATATATAAAAGCAACTGAAAGTAGGAAATCCACAGAATACCACAATATGAAGCTAAACTACAGTCCGAATCTCCTACGAACTAGCATCAACAGTACAATATAGCTACCACGGAATAATTTAACAAATAAAGATGCAATTCAATGCACATAACAGCTACAACGTGTAGCCTGATCCATTTAACGTCGACGGCGCTCACTAGGGGTGTGTACAGACTCCGGAGGGGCTCCTACAGCCCAAGCGCAATACTGCTGCGGCGTGCGGCCCGATCCTCATATCAACCGCTGCGGCGTGCAGCTCGATACATCCTCAGTCCACATAAAGCCCGATCCTCATATAAATCGCTGCGGCGTGCAGCCCGATCCATCCTCAGTCCACATAAATCAGATAAGTCACAAAACAGTTCATTTTTCTTAATTCAAGTTCCCAGTTCATAATTTATGAAAAATACTTTAACCTTTTATTTAATTTGCAAAAGCCGGTGACTTAGCATTTCAATACTGTGATTTCAATTTCCAGGACTGAGATCAGTGATTAAGCAAGTATAGCTATCACATAAATATTTTCCCCTAAGGATACTACAGGTCGGCACAAGGCCCCAAACAAGGCTTACAGCCCACAAATATGTCAAACACAGTGTATTTCCATCACTAATAGCATATTATCCATACCCGGGATGGACCAAGTCTCAATCCCCAGTCACAATCAATCCCGCACCTGCCATGGGGTGCGAGCCACGCCCTACTAGCATCACGATGTGCTAAGCCGTGGTTTCGAACCCTCGAGCTACCATATACACAAACTACTCACCTCTAGCCGGCCGTAGACTCGCCCATGATGCCCTTTCCTTTTGAATTCGCCGCCTTGTGCGTCAAATCTAGTCAAACCACAACAGTTATATCAAATACGGGTAAAAGAAACATAACCCAATTCAATTTATGCGAAATACGCGATAATACACCAAGTTGGTAAAAGCCGACTCCGGGCCCGCTGCTCGAAAAATTTCAAAATTAGTACCAACGAATTTCTCGTCTCACCACGAGTCCGTGCATATAAAATTTATTGAAATTGGAGTTCGAATGGCCTTTCAAAACCCAAAAATTCGTTTTCATAACTTAGGCCCTAATTCTTCACAAATTCTACCCAATTTCAGGAATTCTGGTGCTGATTCTAGCATAAAATCATGTTTTTGATTCAAGAAACTTATCTCCAGTGATTACCCATTGATTTCTCTCTTAAAAATCGCCTCAGAAGCTTCTTCCCGTTCCAAAATTGGAAGAAAACTCGGTCTGCTCTTTATAGGTATACTGTTCACGCGTTTTACTGCTCCCAATGGATTCCTTGTGAAATTCTAATGAATTTAGGCTTTTGAATCACTCAATTTGACCTTATAATGAAGGAGATATGTAGGTTTTAAGGTTTACAAATAGTGCAGGTTTTTAATACGCCGTCAGGGGCAGTTTCGTCATTAACCTGAAAATCTGGCCAGCCTTAGTAAAATGGCCATAAAATCCTCATACGATGTCCAAATTCGATGATTCTTTTTACTACGGGTCCGTAATTACGATACGGATCTAGTTCTTCATTCAAAACAATAATCCAAGCTCATTTGTTCAATATGATATCATTTATGCTTGAAGAAACGATGTCGAAGCATAAGAAAAACGAGCACAACGCAACCCAAACATATCCGAAACTCACCCGAGCTCCTCGGGACCGCATACGAACATATTAATATGTCACATATGATCATGCAAACTTAGTTTCACTCTCAAATCACCAAAACTAACATCAAAACACCAAATTTTACATCGGATTCAAGCCTAAGTTCTTCTAAAACTTCCGAAACTAACATTTGATCTAAAACCCGACCTAAACACCTCCAAATGACCTGAAATTTTGCACGCATATCCAAAATCACCTAACGGAGCTACTGCAACTCTCGGAATTTTGTTCCGAGCCCCGAATCAAAATCTCACCTACCATTCGGATTTTGCCAAAATTCAACCTTAGCCAATTCAAGCCTAAAACTACACCGGACCTCCGAATTCGATTCTGATTGCTTTCCTAAGTCATAAATGATCCCTCGAAACTAGTCAAATCATCAGATTTCCATTCCGAGCTGTCTAATTCATCGGTCAATATTCGGTTGACTTTTCCAACCTGTTTTTCTCATAATGAGGTTTATGACCTCATTTTTATCTAAATTTCTTCCGATTTGCTTCTAACTTTTCGAACACATATAAATTAGCATATTGAAGTGTTAAATAAAGATAACGGGGTAATAACTCCCGTAACGACGGGTCGGGTCGTTACAGTTCTATGAAAATGGCTAGTTTTTAAATAGGTTAGAACTGAAAATGCATAATTAGGTTATAAGTTTAATAATTGGTCTAAGAATGGTCAACCTTGCCAAGGGTTGACCTATTCTATAAGGCCCTAACACACAGCTCACTGTTAAACAGTGGCTGGTTGTGCAAAGGGGCTATGTCTGCAAATGCAGACTGGCCCAGGCTTTATGGCCAAACCTGTAAAGGTTTTGGGCCTAGCTGTTCAGTATATGGCTTTAATAGCCCAAGCTAAGTCTCAACTTGAGACTGGCTAACTTTTAAATAGTTTAAACATAACAATAAAACAGGCTATGCCTGCAATTAGCTTTAATTAAGAATAAATTGGTCTTAATTGACTGAAATTAGTTTAAAAGTGGCTAAAATTGAAATAGCTCTTAGAAATAAATCTGGCCAGCCCTTAAATACTAATGCCAGGGCTGGCTATTAGTTAAATAGGTTCAAAACTAGCTAAAATCTGCCCTAGGCAAGCTGGTAAATCAGCAGTGCCCTTAGGGGCACAATTGGGTATTGAAAAGGTAAAGTAGTAACTAGTAAGAACTTAGGAGGGTAATAGGGACATTCATGCTCCTGATTTCTGCAATTTTGCAGAGATTTAGGGGTATAATGGTCTCCTAAAAATGGGAAATCTGTAAAAATCTCAAACCCCTAAGGTCATACTAGTAAAAGGCCATAAAAGAGAATCTTTAGAACCTTCCAGCACATGCTGGAAGGGTTTCTGGTAACTGAAATATGGACTAAAGTGTAGAATGGATAATTTTAGGAGGGGAGAAGTGGGATTAATCCCATACTTCCTCCCCAAGTATTCAGCCCTAAAGGTTAGCTATAAATATCTCTTAAAAGGGGCTGAAAAGGGGGTTCCAAGCTGAGAACAATCTGAGCTAATATTTGGGGTTCCAATCTGAGTGAGATAAGAAATACATTTGGGGTTCCAACATTTGAGCAATCTGAAATTCATACTTAGGCTAATTATTGATAAGAAATACTAGGGAAAACATAGCAATTTGGCAGTAATCATTCTGGAAATTCCGGGTGTGGAAAGCTTGTGGGTTTAATCTGTTTTTCTGGGTTCCTTGTTCGATTATCTACTGGGTTTCTCCCATATTGGTGTTGCTGTGTTGCTGTGTTGCTGTTGCTGTGCCTTCTCACTGTTGCATTCATTGCTTGATTCCTTACTGTTGTTACTTACTCGCTTCTGCCCCCCCCTTAGACTCATTGGTGTTCTTTCATTTGACCCAGGTACATTCCTCAATCCACTGAAGATGTAACTGCTGAAATAATGAAATGAAGCCTTATTTTTAATTACCCTGTTATGATCTTATATTGTCTTTTAGTTAGTTTCAGCATTTATAGCTTGATTGATGTAATATGTAATAGTAGGAAACAAAGAACAGAAACAATGTAATAGTATAGTAGTAGTAGTATAGTAGTAGTATAATGTAGATAGTTTACCACTTAGTTTAAATAGGTAAAGGTTCTAAAACATAAGTTAATTAGTAATAACCTGCAATATTAACAAGCTGGTAACGAAATTCATGAGAAAATCAGTAGTGTAATGTTAGTGTTGGTGTAGATCATTCATCACTTAGCTAAATATGAGTACTATTAAAACTAGAGCTCATCAATTCATTTGCCTACATTAGTAATACTGAGCTCAGTCAGTTAATCTGTTTCATTAATTAATCTTAGTGTTTGAACAAGTTTAAAAGATAAGAAGTGAAATAGGCAATGATGTTAAAACGGGTTCAGTTTTGGTGTTAATTGGTGCTCAAACATGGCTATAAAGTGGTATAATAGGTTCAAAAGAGAGAATAGGCAGAAGAGTGGGTAGTTCATTCGCGACTGGGGTTCATGGCATAAGCTAAGTTGAATTAGAATCAATGATACATTTGCGTACATATAAATAGATCATTCAGTCTTGGATAACTCAGTTAACATTAGCAAGTAATTGGGTCGATTAAGCAATGTCATGTATAGGTTAATTACTTAATTTTGGTCATTTGTAGATAATTAGTTTAATTACTCTATGAACTTCTGGAATAATCGAATTGCTCTCCTTTAGAATCTGTTAGTGTTAGTATCAACTTGTTAACAAAGGTTGAGATCATAAATAGCCTTTAGCTCTAGTCTGAGTTGTAATAGATAATCGATTCACAATAGGTTGTGTACTGATTTCTCTTTAATGAATAAAACATTTTTAGTTCATTCTATTCAACTTGCGTTTCTGATTTTAATTATTTCAATCTGTTATATAAACTCTCTTAACCCCACGGCATGAATTATATCAAAGCCTCAAGCATGAACCTGAAGACTACCTGGGCTTTAAGGCCTGGGCTGATTTAGTTAAGCAAAATGAAGAAGACCAGGCCCAATTAACAACAAACTACACGGGCCTAGGGTTATTCTAGTGTTAGTAATACGATTAAGGAAAGAACAAGTGTAGAAAACGTAGTTAAATATTAGTATCCTTTAAATAAAATTGGGACGAGCCTCGCCCGAATAACACCGGGGCCCCCATTTAGTGATGATATAAACACAAATAGATCCGGGAAAGCTAATAGTCAATTATATAGTTTCTCCCAAAAGATTTAAAAGCCGATAGACGTTACTTTAGGGCACGATTTTAATATACCTTCCTATGAATGAGTGTGCACTTGGTGCGACTCAAATCCAAATCTCGGCAAAGCCGAAATACACCAAAAGTCATAGGCGTACTGGTTGCGGTATGACTCGAGGCGTGTTTCCGCGATGTCGCAAATTCCTAAAAATAATACCTAACATAAAAGCACATTATGTTGTTAAAATCTATAACTGAGTCAAACAAAAGTCAAAGAGCGACAGTGGAGCGACCGTGCTAAAACCACGGAATCCGGGAGTGCCTAACACCTTCTCCCGGGTTAACAGAGTTCCTTATCCGGACCTCTGCTTCGCATACATTTCAAAGAGTCAAAATTCCTCGGATTCGGGATTAACCGGTGACTTGGGACACCATTGTCATTCCCAAGTGGCGACTCTGACTAATCTCTAAATATATCCCGAACCGATTGTCCTTAAATTGGAAAAACTCCTTCCCTTACGTTATTTTATCCGTCTCGGGTAATTGAGCGTCGGGGTATACCCTACAAGTGTATTTATACACCTTACGCATGTTGGGGTAGTAAAAGGGGAGGTGTGACAATCCCAAATGATTAATAAAAGTTGAGATCATAAAAGAGTCTTTTAACTCTAGTCTGGGGTATAGTAGATAATTGATTCATGATTTGTTGATAGGTTGTATATTGATTTCTCTTTTAATGAATAAAACATTTTGAATTCATTCTATTTTACATCATTGTTTTGTTTACGTTTCAGCTTTTGGTTATTTCAATATAGTCTGAATCTGTTATATAAAAACGGGCTTAAACTGCGTCATGAACTCTATCGAAGTGGTCAAGTGCAAGCCTGAAGACTGCCTGGGCTTTAAGGCCTGGGCTGGCCCAATGCTGATCCGGTTAATCAAATGAAGAGACCAGGCCCCCCATTAAATATCAAAACCCGATGGGCCTGGAATACTTAGTGTAAAAATCGGTTAAGGGAAAAAACACGATTAGAAAAGCATAGTATATACTTCTTAGGATTGAACTTTAAAATTAACTTGGGATGAGTCTCGCCCGACTTTAAACAAGCGGGGCCCCTATTTAGTAATGTTTTAATACAATTAGACTCGGGAAGACTACTAGCTAATTCCATAGTCTTACCCAAAACAATTGAAAGCCGATAGACTATTTTAGGGCACGATTTTAATATACCTTCCATTGAACGAGTGTGCACTTGGTGCGACTCGAATCCGGGAGTGCCTAACACCTTCTCCCGGGTTAACAGAGTTCCTTATCCGGACCTCTGCTTCGCAGACATTTCAAAGAGTCAAAATTCCTCGGATTCGGGATTAACCGGTGACTTGGGACACCATTGTCATTCCCAAGTGGCGACTCTGATTAATCTCTAAATATATCCCGAACCGATTGTCCTTAAATTGGAAAAACTCCTTCCCTTACGTTATTTTATCCGTCTCGGGTAATTGAGCGTCGGGGTATACCCTACAAGTGTATTTATACACCTTACGCATGTTGGGGTAGTAAAAGGGGAGGTGTGACAATCCCAAATGGACAACCCAACCCTGAATTTCTATTTCAGGGTTTAAGAACTCGAGCTCCGTAGAACTGCCGTTTACGTTTTTTGTTTGACTTTATTATGTGATTTAAATAACGTGCTATGTGATTTATCGCTTTTGGATATTATGTGAACTGTATATATAAAATTGTGCCGAAAACCCTTCTCTCTTCTCCCCCGGGGATGTGCTTACTGGTTGAGACTCCCCTTTCTGTTAAAAGTCACCCTAAATTAAGAAAAACAGAGGCCGGATAAGTTACAAAGCCGATTGACTCCGCGGGTCACCGGTACGTAGCCCCCTCCTCGATTCGAGTTGTCCGCTCGGGTACACGGTCTAGCAAGCCATGAAACCATAAGATTTTGAACATTGGTCTAGGACGATTATTTGCATCATGTCTGACTTAGGGGACTCAACACAGGGGTTGGGTCCATCTAGGACAGGTGACCCGGTATTGAAAAGACCGAACATGCTATGTGTTGCATTTTATTGTCCTTGGTCGTTATGCGGACCGGCGAAAATCCCGAGATTGGAAAAATTGTGGAAAAGGAAAAAAAAAGAGAGGAAAATAATGATTTATAGAAAATAGGTGTCCGGAAAATTTGAAAATTTGCAAAATTTGAAAAAATAGGTGGAACATTTTTTGAAATAATTAGTCAAATAATCCGACCGAACTACGCAGGTTTGATTCTCGCCATTAGGTGGGATACGTAGGCAACCCTTAAACGGGTCCAACCACACTTTTAGAAAAAGACCAAAAAGATTTTCTTTTCAAATAATCGAGGTGATTGCTATTTTTGGAAATGGCCGAATGTTCCGAAAGGACGACGGAAGGTTGTTTTTGCAAAAATGGCCACTTTGAAAATTATTTTCCTTTTCTTTCATTCAAAAATTGAAAACTTGCATTGAAAAAGATTTTTCCTTTTCTAAATAAAATCACCTTAATAAATGTGCAGGACGAGCACGATGATGAATGAACAATTTTCCCTAAATAAAATCCCTTTGGAGTTGAGATTATGGTGGCAGGACATGGGATCCGATGGTCAAGACTGGATCAAAAGGTACTTGAAAGGCCTTACGGGGTTACTCGAAATAGTTCCTCGAGGTGATGTGGTTAGAGCGTTGGTCACGTTTTGGGATTCGGCACACAACGTATTTCATTTCCCAGATTTTGAACTTACCCCAACTTTGGAGGAGATTGCTTTTTACATTGGGAAGACCGAGGTTCCGCTGAAAGGAAAATACCCGGTATCTCCGAGGACGATGACAGTGCATCGCTTTCTCGACTCTTTGAAAATTGCCTGGAATATTCATAATGAAGATCTGGCCAACGGGTTTTGTTCTTTAAACTTCATCTACAATAGGTTTGGACACGTTGGGGGTTTCAATGATCCTACCAACAAGCTATGTTGCAAATCCAACCGGGCGAAATGGGAAGAACACCGGAGGTTCGCATTTTTGGTGGCATTTCTTGGAGTTGTTGTATTCCCGAGGAAAGATGGACATATCAATATAAAAGTCGCCGGGGTAGCTACCACACTTGATAGTACAAGAAAACTGTACTCTGGCCCCGATGATTGTTGCGGATATCTATCGTGCTCTGACCGCGTGCAAAGCGGGGGCTACTTTCTTCGAAGGGTGTAACTTGATCTTGCAAATCTGGCTAATTGAGCATCTGTGCCACCACCCTTCATTCTCGAGCTATGGTTCGGCCGATCGGACATGTTTGGAAGAGTTCAATGCGAGGACAAAGGAAGTAAAGTTGCCAGAAGGAGTCCAAGGTTGGATTGTGTATCTTCGATCACTAATTGACGGTCAAATCGATTGGACGTATGACTGGTTACCTCTTGACGAGGTGATATACATGCCAACGGAGGGATCGCCGTTTTTGATCATGGGTTTGAAGAGTATACAACCCTATGCCCCGTACAGAGCCCTGCGACAGTTGGGTCGGTGTCAGATTATTCCGAGGGATGGGGATCTCAGTGTGCAAGCTGTGGAGATTGGTCCAGATGGGCAATTCCCGGAAGCAAAAATCCGGCAAATCTGGAACGAGTGCCAAAATTTGAAGATTGATACTTGTGTGCCGAATAGAGCAAAGGGGGAGATATCAGCTGGGTACTCCACATGGTACCGACGAGGGGTTGAACACGAACGTCTTTCAAAGAGACCTCACTTGCAAGACCTTGATAGAGCAATCCGAGGAAAATCTGAAATGGGCATCCAAGGAAAAGGAATATAGGGCAAAAATCAGTCTGTTGGAAGATAAACTGAGAAATCTTCATTTCGAAAGCGGCTTACAAGCAGCATCCGATGAAGGGGAAAAGAAACAGCTGAAAAAAGAAAATGATATGTTGAAGGCTCAAATAGCTCAAATGAAAATTGCATCCGAGACCCCAGTTCGTTCAGCCCGAGATGAAAAGTTAATTAAGATTCTCCGGTGGAAAGTGAATGACTATAGCTTTGATTTGGACATAGCTGAAAAAGAGTTAGTCAAGGCTCGGAAGCAAATGGACAAAGACGCCGAGGAAAGAGCCAAGTTGGTCCGGCAGCTACATGACAAGCATGATGTTGAAATAGCTCAGCTTAGAAAGAAAATGATCTCAGCCACAGTCAAAAGTAACAAGATCATCAAAGATCTTGAAGAAGAAAGAGAGCACTGCTACACGACTATGGCGAGATTAGAATTGAAGCTGCAACAAATGCAAAAGGACAACCAATACACCTTGGATGCTCGCGCTCAACAAATAAGTCGGCTATTGCAAGAAAAAGGGGTCATCAGAGAAAAGATTGTTCGCATCGCCCAGTATATCACCCGAAAGACTCAGCTTTGTGAAGACATGTCTCGGAGGACTTTTGTTTCTGCAGTGAAGTTTTTTGTACAACAAGTCATGGCCGACCTTGATAGGCTTCAAAGGGGTTTAGCATATAGGCCCGCGGCAAGGCCGAACGATGCCTCGCGGGCACTAGGTGCATTAATGTACTCTTAGGTCATGCATCATCTTTTATTTTTCTTAAACATCGCTTTGTAATCAAGGTTTTGAATTATCAATGAGAAAACAAAGTGTTGTTACCAATTCTTTTGCTTTATGTCATTTCCTTTATATCCGCTAGGCAAATAAATAGGAGCGTGATTATGAAAACGGCAAGGAAAAAAAAAAGAGAAAAGAAAAAGCAAGACAAGAAAAAAGAGAGAAGAGAAAAAGCAAGAAAAGAGAAAAGCAAAAAAGAAAAGAAAAGAAAAGAAGAAAAGAAAGAAAGAAAACAAAAGAGCGGAAAAAGAAAAAGATGATTGAAGTGAGCAGCGGCCGGGATGATGCATAACGATTCAAGCAAATGTGTTTGTTTTTAAAGTCGTTACATCTTATTCATGCGCTAACAACTAACAAGTGTTGATGTTTGTGAGTCCAGATTTTCTAGGCAACTGGCATACTGGCTACCCACCCATACAACACCAGATCTAAAAAGATGACAAAGGCTGTGTCCCAGGAGATCGAGGCAACCATTGTAGACCCCGCTCACGAAGAAGAGATCGTGGATGTGGCAGGGATGAAAGAAGAAATGTACAAGTTAAGACAACAGATGGCCGAAATGTACCAGGCTTGGTCAAGAGGTCAACCACTACCAGCCTACCCTGCTAACCCTGCATATGTCCCTCCAGCCAATCCTAACCCCGAGCCACCAACATTGAACTCATCCTCCACCTACCCCGATTACCCTCACTACTATGCTTCCACCTCCCAGATACCACCACCTCCAGCCAAGCAAACACCACCTCAGGTTCCACAAGTTGCTCCTGTATATGTGGCACCTCCGCCCGCTGTTATCCACAAATCCTCTAGCAAACCAATGTTTCACATCCAGGATTCTCACTACTACCCCCCGGAGCCGACTTTCAGACAACACGAGTCTCACGCTCCGATGATAGAAGCAAGTGCCGGGCAAGAAGAGATGGCTCGGAAAGTGAAGAGTCTTGAGAACGCTTTCCGCAATATGCAAGGGCTGGGAGGGCAAGTAAGTGTAGCCTACAAAGACCTGTGTTTGTTCCCCGAGGTGCAGCTTCCTGCAGGATTTAAGTTGCCCAAGTTCGACATGTACAACGGACACGGGGATCCGGTAGCTCATCTAAGAGGATATTGTAGCAAGATGAGAGGCGCGGGAGGAAGAGATGAATTGTTGATGGCGTACTTTAGCCAAAGTTTGAGTGGATCAGCTCTGGAATGGTATACCCGACAGGACCATACAAGATGGTTCGTTTGGGATGATTTAGCACAAGCTTTTGCTAGTCATTTTCAGTACAATCTGGAGATCATACCCGACAGGTTATCCCTTACCAAGCTGGAGAAAAAGCCAGGAGAGAGCTTTAGAGAATACGGTTTTAGATGGAGGGAACAGGCTGCTAGAGTGGATCCACCAATGAAAGAAGGAGAGATGGTGGATTGTTTTCTGCAAGCTTTGGATCCAACATACTACAGCCATCTAGTGTCAGCAATTGGAAAGAGTTTCAACGAAGTTGTGAAAATGGGAAGTTTTGTAGAAGAGGGTTTGAAGACAAACAAAATTATGAGTTTTTCGGCTATCAAAGCCACCAATCAAGCTATACAGAGTGGAAGCGGAGGAGTGATGGGAAAGAAGAAGAAAGAAGAAGTGGCAACCGTTGAAAGCAGGCCCTGGAGTCGCAACACACAATATAACTCACCCAGACCCTATCGCCAACACCCACCAAGCCCGTCAACTCCATATAATCCACCACCACCATCTTACCCGCCAAACCCCTACAACACACCTAGCCCATATAACCCACCACCACCACCATACCCACCAACTGTACCACATTACCATCACCCTCAAACCCAAGCTTATCCACCACCACCCCACGTGTGGAGAGCTCAAGCTCCACACAATGTGTACCATACCCAAAACACATACCCAACCCCTAAACCTTACCGAAACCAAAATAGACCCAGGCCGGACGCTGATTGGAGAAGCAAAGCAAGAAAGACATTCACTCCTCTCGGAGAGTCATATACCAGTCTTTTCCACAAGTTGAAAGAATTGGGGATGTTGAGACCAATCGCACCGAAAAATCCGAACCCACCCCCGAAAAATCTTGATTCTTCTGTCAGATGTGAATATTGTTCAGGAACATTGGGCCACGATACTGAGAAGTGTTGGCAATTAAAGAATGCCATTCAAGATCTTATCGATGAGAGGAGAATCGAAGTGCAAGCTCCCGAAGCCCCAAACATTACCCAGAATCCATTGCCGAATCACCACGAAACGAATATGATAGAACTGGTGCATGGTGATGGCAATCAAAAACCATCTCAGGCCGTCATGATGATAAAGTCGAGTGACAAGTTAGAGAAAGAAATTGTGAAAGAGGAAGCAATTGTTGAGAAACCAAAGCCAGTAGTGATGGGAGGTTTAAAGGTGGTAGTTCCAGGTGCAAAGACGATCGTAATCGTGAAAGGAGCAAGTGCAGAGCCAGTAATCATAAAACCAGTAGTGCAAATGCCGGTGGTGAATACAAAGACTGTGCCTTGGAACTATAACAAGGTGACAGTAGTTTACAAGGGAAAAGAGATTTCCGGTGAAATTAATGAAACGCATGGACTTACCCGATCCGGAAGGTGTTTTGCTCCAGAGGAACTGAGAAAGATGAAAACGGTAAAAGAAAGTCAACTGAAGAAGCCAGTGTCGGAGGAGGAAGCAGAAGAATTTCTTAAGAAAATGAAGTCACAAGAGTACTCGGTGGTTGAGCAGTTAAGAAAGACCCCGGCCCAAATTTCTTTGTTATCTTTGTTGATACATTCGGAAGAGCACCGGAAGGCTCTTATGAAGATTCTAAATGAGGCTCACGTTCCGGAGAAGATTTCAGTGTGCCACTTGGAGAAGATTACCAGCAAAATCTTCGAGTCTAACAGGATCACCTTCTCTGATAGGGAGCTACCGGTGGAGGGAACTGAACACAATAAAGCATTGTACCTCACGGTAAAGAGTGAAGAGTCAGTCGTGACCAGGGTATTGATTGACAATGGATCGAGCGCGAACATCTGCCCGCTGTCAACTCTAGGGAAGCTGAACATTAGCCCGGATAGAATCCGGAGAAACAGTATCAATGTGAGAGGGTTTGACGGCAGAGGTAAGAACACGTTGGGGGATATTATTTTGGAAGTAACCATCGGTCCCGTTGATTTTACAATGGAGTTCCAGGTGCTCGACATCGCCGTATCGTATAACTTGCTGTTAGGTCGACCCTGGATTCATGCGGCCAAAGCGGTACCATCTTCTCTACACCAGATGGTCAAGTTTGAATGGGAGCAGCAAGAGATTGTTGTACACGGAGAGGAAAATGCTTGTAATGTGGTAGCACCTTTTGACGGTACTGATGGGGATCGGGGTCCTTGGGTCTACCAAGTGACGGATGCTGTTGAGGTGAATAGGGTTGCTGAAGGAGAAAAGTTATCAACCCCGATGTTGGCACCAATTGCTGTAATGGTGGCCAGAGAAATGCTGAGAAATGGATTTGCACCGGGGAGGGGATTAGGCAAAACACTGCAGGGAGTCACTCAACCAGTTCAGCTTCCGGAGAATAAAGGTACATTCGGCTTAGGGTTCAAACCCACCTTTGCCGATATCCAAAGTGCCTCTAAAGCCAAGAGAAACTGGACCTTGCCCAAACCCATACCCAAATTATCCGACATCTTTATTAGGCCTGGTACAAAATATCAACCATCTGCTGCAGCAAAGTGCATTGAGACCCAACTTGATGAAAAAATGCTTGGTTTTAAGAAATTGTTCTGGGAGGTGAATACGATTGAAGCAGGGGAAGGCACGAGCAACATGGACGTGCAATTTGTGGGGCCCAGAGTCACATTGAACAATTGGGAAGCTACTCCTTTCCTTATCCGGAAGGAGTCTTGGTAGTTAGCTCAAAATTTCATCATTGTTTCCCCGAAAGTTGTTATTTTATAATTTCCCCATTCCCCTCATGAAAAAAAATCACCATGTATCCCGAACATTGTTCGCTTCTTTTATTAATGAAATGCAGTTTTTCCTTTTTCTTCACTTTTGCCTTATTTTTCTTTTATTTTTCCTTTTGTACAGTTTTGCATGTGTTGATTCCAATGCCATGTCATGCGTGAAGGATTCTAGACCCAGTTCCGACAATCACGCTACTATACAAGAAATCGAGGAAGATAGTGAAATAGAATGTGAGGATGAGGAAGCCCTGGAGGAAATAAGTAAGGACATGAAACAATACGAGGAAAAACCCAAGCCGAATCTGAGTGATACGGAATCTGTAAACTTGGGGAGCGAAGATGATGTCCGAGAAACAAAGATTAGTGTGCATTTGGAGGCACCCCTCAGGGATGAATTGATAAGGTTGTTACATGAATTTAAGGACATCTTTGCCTAGTCCTATGATGACATGCCCGGGCTTAGCACAGATCTGGTGGTACACAAGTTGCCTATCTACTCGGAATGCCGGCCAGTGAAACAAAAGCTGAGGAAATTCAAAACGGACATTAGCGTGAAGATAAAGGAAGAGGTGAATAAGCAGTTCGAGGCAAAGGTCATAAGAGTTACCAAATACCCCACCTGGTTGGCAAATGTTGTGCCGGTCCCGAAGAAAGACGGCAAAACCAGAGTGTGTGTAGACTATAGAGACCTCAACAAAGCCAGTCCGAAGGATGACTTCCCATTGCCAAACATTCACATATTGATCGATAATTGCGCCAAGCATGAAATCGGTTCGTTTGTGGACTGTTATGCAGGTTATCACCAGATCCTGATGGACGAAGAAGATGCTGAGAAAACCGCCTTCATTACACCTTGGGGAACGTACTGTTACAGAGTAATGCCGTTTGGATTGAAGAATGCCGGGGCAACTTACATGAGGGCAATGACCACAATGTTTCATGATATGATGCATCAAGAAATTGAAGTATATGTGGACGATGTCATCATAAAGTCCAGAAAACAACCTGATCATGTGAAAGATTTGAGGAAGTTTTTCCAAAGACTCCGGAGGTACAATCTAAAACTCAATCCGGCGAAGTGTGCTTTTGGAGTACCTTCAGGGAAACTACTGGGGTTTATTGTGAGCCGGCGAGGTATTGAACTAGATCCATCAAAGATCAAAGCTATTCAAAGTCTACCTCCGCCGAAGAACAAGAAGGAGGTCATGAGCTTATTAGGAAGGTTGAATTACATTAGTCGGTTCATTGCTCAATTGACATCAACATGCGAACCAATCTTCAAGTTGTTGAAGAAAGATGCAGCAGTAAAATGGACCGACGAGTGTCAGGAAGCCTTTGACAAGATCAAAGAATATTTGGCTAATCCTCCAGTGTTAGTTCCTCCAGAACCAGGGCGACCTTTGATTTTGTATTTGACGGTGCTAGATAACTCTTTCGGTTGTGTACTGGGTCAACATGATGAGACAGGCAAGAAGGAACAAGCCATCTACTACCTCAACAAAAAGTTTACATCTTACGAGGTGAAGTATACCCAACTGGAGAGAACTTGTTGTGCATTGATTTGGGTGGCTCAGAAGCTAAAGCATTATTTGTCAGCATACACTACGTACTTGATATCACGATTGGATCCTCTCAAGTATATCTTTCAGAAGCCCATGCCTACGGGAAGACTGGCCAAATGGCAGATTCTGCTCACAGAATTTGACATTGTCTATGTAACTCGTACGGCCATGAAGGCACAAGCTATTGCGGACCACTTAGCCGAGAATCCGGTGGATGATGAATATGAACCACTGAAAACATACTTTCCGGATGAAGAGGCAATGCTTGTCGAGGAGATGGAGCAAGAGGAAAGGCCAGGATGGAAAATGTACTTTGACGGAGCCGTCAACAGTAGGGGCGTTGGTATCGGAGCGGTACTCATTTCAAGTACGGGACAACATTATCCCGTCACAGCTCAGCTTCGATTTTTCTGTACCAACAATATGGCCGAATATGAGGCATGCATCTTGGGATTAAGGATGGCCATTGACATGGGTATTCAAGAGATTTTGGTCATGGGTGACTCGGATCTCTTGGTACACCAAATTCAAGGGGAATGGGAGACACGAGATTTGAAATTGATACCATATCGGTATTGTTTACACGAGTTGTCTCAAAGATTCCAGGCTATAGAGTTCAAGCACATCCCGAGAATGCACAATGAGATTGCAGATGCTTTGGCCACATTGTCCTCTATGTTGCATCATCCGGACAAGACATACATAGATCCGCTCCAGATCCAAGTCCGAGATCAGAATGCTTATTGCTTCGCTGTGGAAGAAGAGTCGGATGGAGAGCCGTGGTATCATGATATTAGAGAATACTTGAAAGCTGGCAAATACCCGGAGCAAGCCACCGGAGACCAGAAGAGAGCCATCAAGCGTCTAGCCAATGGATTTTTCTTCAGTGGAGGAGTGGTATACAAAAGAACACCGGATCTGGGTTTATTGAGATGTGTGGATGCACAACAAGCAGATGAAATCATGATTGAAGTACATGCCGGAGTATGCGGACCCCACATGAGCGGATATGTTTTAGCAAAGAAGATTTTGAGAGCGAGGTACTACTGGCTCACTATGGAGCGTGATTGTATCAGGTATGTAAATAAATGCCATCAATGCCAGGTACATGGGGATCTGATCCACTCCCCGCCTTATGAGTTGCACACAATGTCAGCACCTTGGCCCTTTGTTGCTTGGGGTATGGATGTCATCGGCCCAATAGATCCAGCCGCTTCTAATGGGCACAGGTTTATCCTGGTTGCAATTGATTATTTCACCAAGTGGGTCGAAGTTAAGACATTCAAGGCGGTGACGAAGAAAGCGGTGGTGGATTTTGTGCACGAGAATATCATATGCCGATTTGGAATCCCCAAAGTGATTATCACAGACAATGGAGCCAATTTAAACAGTCATCTCATGGCAGAAGTTTGTGAAAGGTTTAAGATCACGCACCGCAATTCCACACCTTACAGGCCAAAGGCGAATGGTGCAGTAGAAGCAGCAAATAAGAACATCAAGAAAATTCTCCGGAAAATGGTGGAGGGATCCAGGCAGTTGGCATGAAAAGTTACCCTTTGCTCTCATGGGTTACCGCACGACGGTACGTACTTCTATCGGAACCACACCTTATACCCCGGTGTATGGAACGGAGGCTGTTATACCCGCAGAAATAGAAATACCGTCATTGCGAATTATAGCTGAATCTGAGATAGATGACGATGAATGGGTAAAGGCCCGGTTAGAACAGTTGAATTTGATTGATGAGAAGAGATTGGCCGCAGTCTGCCATGGACAGTTGTATCAGCGGAGAATGGCCAGAGCATATAATAAGAAAGTACGACCTCGAAAGTTTGAAGTTGGACAACTGGTATTAAGGCGTATCTTACCACATTGGGCAGAGGCAAAAGGCAAGTTTGCGCCGAATTGGCAGGGACCGTTCGTGGTATCACGGGTGTTGTCCAATGGAGCATTATACTTAATTGATGTTGAAGGAAAGTGCGTAGAGACTGCTATCAATTCGGATGCAGTCAAAAGATACTATGTATGATTCCTTTTCAATTGTATGTTTTGTATTTTGTTGTGATTTTGGAATTGAAATGACGAAGGCATTTTATTCTCTATCCAAACACTTTATCCATTGTTAACCCCTTTGAGCCTTAATGAATGAATTCTTTCATATCCCTCTCTCGGAATCACTCTAATATAATAAGATCGAAATTGCCAGAATGAAAAATGAAATGACGGAAAAATGACAAAAAATGAAAAATGAAAAAAAAAAAAGAAAGAAAAAGAAAAAGACAAAATCGGGAAAAAGTCAAAAAAGAAATCCATCTAACTTTTGAAGTTGGATGAACTACGTCTGACTTGATCCCGAAAGGGTACGTAGGCAGCCTCTCCGAGGTTCAGTCACAATAAAGAAAAAATCCAAAAATTCCCCACATATTGAAACTGGGGCAGAAGTTATGTTTTAATAATTCCGAGAGTTGTAAATATTTTTAACCCTCGTTGAAATTTTGAGCCTTTATATCTTTCTTTCTTAACCCGTCCAAAAGCCACGTTACAGTCCAAAGAAAGACCTTCCGATTGATTCTGAAATGACAACAAATACAACGAAGGAGGGGCGAAGCATCGGATAATACCCGTGAAACAGAAAACAAAATACAAAAAGGGAAAATGGAAAAAATAAAAAAAATGAGAGAGTCTCATCGGTGAAAACCTTAGCCGGCACTGTGAGACGATTGTGAGGTTGAGAGAAATAAAATGAGAGAGTCTCATCAGTGAAAACCTTAATCGGCACTGTGAGATGATTGTGAGGTTGAGAGAATAAACGAGAGAGTCTTATTGGTGAAAACCTTTCGAGGCACCGTAAGGCGATCGTGAGGACTATCAAAAAAGGGAAAAGGCAACAAAAAAGAGTATCGGTTTGGGTCAAAGGCAATTCAGAGTCAGAATAATGATTGGAACGAACTGGGTCAGAGTTTAAATACATGGCATGGTCAGCGGAATCAGCCAGCAAATACCCAGATAAGTTCTGTCATCTCTCCAAAATACCCTTACCTTTCTTTCATTTTTCCTGCATTTCATTGTTTACCCTTTTGAGAGCTAACTACCAGCTCCTGATAACGGAAGTTGAAATAACACTGGATCAGAAAGAATGGAAGATCGGGGAAAGGAATAAAGAAGCTTGGCAAACATGGCCAAAGAAAAAGAAAACAAAACAAAAATGGAAAAAATGAGAAAATACAAAAAGAGTCTGCAAGGGACAAGAAGTCGAAAGCCATGCAACATGAAAAAGCAAAAACAAAGGAAGCAATAAGAAGTGGGGACGGCAGATGCCAGTTGCCAGCAGTTTATATCTAATAAATTTTGTTTCATGCAGGAACAAATTGTCACTAATCACTTTAAAGTGAATGTGACCAATGTGGAAAATTTAAAATACCAAAAAGAGAAAGTCTGCCGAATAAGTGGAGAAATTCACAGGCAAGAGATAAGTTGGCAAAAGAAAATACCAAAAAGAGGAGGTAACATATTTTAAAATCCACTCCCCAGTCCTCAGGATGAGGGAATATTTTCTGCATTGCACGTTTAAATTCTGTTAGGCGCCCACCTTCAAATACGGGAATATTTTCTGCATTCGCATTGCACGTTTAATTTCGTTAGGCGCCCACCTTCTAATACGGGAATATTTTCTGCATTCGCATTGCACGTTTAATTTCGGTTAGGCGCCCACCTTCAATACGGGAATATTTTCTGCATCGCATTGCACGTTTAAATTCCGTTAGGCGCCCACCTTCTAATACGGGAATATTTTCGGCATTCGCATTGCACGTTTAAATTCTGTTAGGCGCCCACCTTCTAATACGGGAATATTTTCTGCATTCGCATTGCACGTTTAAATTTCGTTAGGCGCCCACCTTCAAATACGGGAATATTTTCTGCATTGCACGTTTAAATTCTGTTAGGCGCCCACCTTCTAATACGGGAATATTTTCTGCATTCGCATTGCACGTTTCAATTCCGTTAGGCGCCCACCTTCAAATACGGGAATATTTTCTGCATTCGCATTGCACGTTTCATTTCCGTTAGGCGCCCACCTTCAAATTCGGGAATATTTTCTGCATTCGCATTGCACGTTTCAATTCTGTTAGGCGCCCACCTTCAAATACGGGAATATTTTCTGCATTCGCATTGCACGTTTCATTTCTGTTAGGCGCCCACCTTCTAATATGGGAATATTTTCTGCATTCGCATTGCACGTTTAAATTTCCGTTAGGCGCCCACCTTCAAATACGGGAATATTTTCTGCATTCGCATTGCACGTTTAAATTTCTGTTAGGCGCCCACCTTCTAATACGGGAATATTTTCTGCATTCGCATTGCACGTTTCAATTCCGTTAGGCGCCCACCTTCAAATACGGGAATATTTTCTGCATTCGCATTGCACGTTTCATTTCTGTTAGGCGCCCACCTTCAAATACGGGAATATTTTCTGCATCATCATGGTTTATATATTTAAAAGCCCACACTGGGGCAGAAAAAGAAAAAAAAAAGAGGTAGTTTGTTGTTTTGTTTTGAGCAGGTTCAGCTCGGGATCAAGAAAAACAAGAAAATCAACAAAAAGAGAATCAACAAGAGAAAACAAGAAAATCAACAAAAAAAAGAGAGTCAACAAGAGAAAACAAGAAAATCAACAAAAAAGAGAGTCATCAAGAAAAACAAGAAAATCAACAAAAAAGGAAGATTCTGCATCACCGGAAAGGGAAGAAGAGCAAGAGCTAGATTAGGAACAATTGTAATTGTAGGATCTTAGCTTAGAATAGCTTCTTCATTTTACATTTCCCCCCCCGGTGTAATAAGGAGTAAGTCAGCAGGTCTCAACAGTGTCAATGCAACAGTGAGTCTGGCAGTTGTTAAACTGCCAGACCTTCCCGAACTACACTGACCTGATTCCTGTTTAGCCCAGGATATGTAGGCAACCTCTAAAGCAGGTGCGGTCAAAAGGTTTTCAAAAATGCTTTCACGGAATGTGCCGATGTGCAAAAATCTCTCATTACTGCTCACTTGTCTTTGCTTCGTTATTTGAGTGTATCTGAGATTGACAGTATTGTGAGCACATGATTTTTGCACCGGGTAAATAATTCCAAAATTAAAATAAATATGTTTTTGAGTGCAATTCCTTGCTTTGCTTGAAATTAGTTATATTTTTTGTGTGTTTTAATAAGTAAGAAATTAGAAAAAATCAAAAAAATAGTAGTAGTTAATTTGTTAGTTTAGTTAATTAGGAAATTAGCAAAATAGCTTAAGTAGTAAAAAAAAATAAAGAAAAATAGCAGAAAAATTGCAAAAAATACTAGAAAATTAGAGTAGGTAGGAAATTAGGTTTTATATTTTTTCATAAAAGAAAAAAGAAAAAAAAAGTATAAAAGAAAATACATAAAATAGGTTAATATCAGAAAATACAAAAAAAAAATATAGATATATATGTGGGTATAATAATCTGGGCCAGATGTGATTCAAATGGCCGGCCCAGACATATTAGCCCAAGCGGATCCAGCCCAGGCCATCAAGCAAATCAATCTCGGCCGTCTATGCAGATTTAATCCAACGGTCAAAATAATTAACGGAGTTATTTAGTTTATTAAGATAATTGGATTGATCTCAACCGTTCATTTGAAATGATCAGACGGAAGAGACATTTGATCTCATTAGAAACAAAACGGTGGCGTTTTAGTAACGCCCATCCTCAGCCCTTGATCATCAATGAACGGACGGCTCAGATTATCTCGGACATTCGACCTATATAATGCTTTGGTCCGAGAATGTTCGATCATTTTTCATACACCCTAAACCTAGCCGCCCATGTTCTCTCATCTTCTTCGTCTCCTTCATCCTCAGCGGCCATGGCGGCCACCACTCCTACGGTGGTCGCCGGCCTTTCAACATCCCTTCCCTCTCCTTTCTCTTTCTTCTCTTCTTCTTCACTCCAGAGAAAAACCATAAAAACACCTCGTCTCCATAAATCCCGGTCACCGGAGTTACACCGGTGACCACCCAAACAATGAACCACTGCCTGAAACCAATACCAATCGATTCCTTTTCATGAGATCTACCCAATCATACTAGCCTTTCCCCTCGAATCTCACCGGAACGTTTTGAATATCCCAAAAAGGGTCGTCGGAACCCTAACTCCGGCGACCCCAAGTTCAAACCCCAATCAAGAATCATTCTTTACCCTCACCCAAACGCCCCTCTTCAAGCCGAAATCCAAAAAGGCTCCCCCTTTGAGCCTAAAAGAAAAATCAGAGAAAAATTGAAGAAAAGAGAATTCTAAAAAGATTGAAGGAAAAAAGAGCTCTGAAAAAGAATAAAGAAGAAAAGGAAACAAGAAGAAAGGTCTGGGAGGGTCTGAGAGATTAAAGAAAAGAAAAGAAAAAGGGAATAGGAAGCTCGGGGGACAGGCCCCGCAAGCTAAGTCCCCGACCCTAATGTGCTTTCTCTGTGTTTTATTTACCTTCTCTGCTTCTTCATGTTTTACTCGTTTTATTTGCTTGTTTGTTCACGTATTTGATTTCTTTGCCTGTTTGTTCATGTTCTCTTGTCTTTCATCTTATGTTTCTGTATGTCTATTCTATTCTGTAGATTCTCCATATCTTATGTTTCATCTGTTAGTTTAGGTTTAACTTACTCATCTTCATATGCATATTCTCCTGTTTGTTTATTTTCGTGTTCTGTTTCTTCCATGTTTAGTCATGTTTAGTCTAATACATGTTTTAGGGTTATGAAGTGTTTGGTTTGTCTCTCGAGTTCAAAATTAGATCTTGATATTCATGTTCTCTCTTCTATTCTGTTAGGGTTTTTATCTTGTTAGTTTTCAATAGCTCTTCTGTCAACTTACATGTTTGGATCCTGATACTATGTTCAATGGTTTGTCTTTCATTGTCACTCAGATTTGTATTAGATTACTTTTTGTTGGCTTGCAATATCTCAATTGTTTCTCTTTCTGCATCTTCACATGTCTAGTGTTAGTAAAGCCTGGCAATCTTTATTCATCCCTTATCCTGTCTTTAATCTGGGGTTCACTTCTTTGCTCACATTCTGGTGGTCTTATTTGTGTTCATTTTTAGTGCAAGTCTAATATTCTTGTCATATCATCTCTCATATGTTTTATTTGATAAATGAGTGTGCCAATTTGGGGTCTGTTTCTCTTCATGTTACCCTCATATGATAGACTTAGGTTTCTCTTTTCACTGTTTCTCCATTTTCTTCTTGTCATCATCTTCATCTCATTTGTCCTGCATTTGTGTTAGATTTAGGAATGTTATTCTTTGCTTCTTCATGGCTTCCCTGTTCTTCATCCCCACTCTTAACATGCATATATCAAGCTAGGGTAGCACTTAAAAATGAATTCTAATTACCCTGCTTAGGTTAGTTGAACCATATTGACTGTTTCATGAGAATCTATGCTTATATGTGATTGTGCTTTGAACCCTTGGTGATTCTGAATTGTTTAAACTTTCATGTGACTGGAACTGGTAGATATTAGGTCTTAATTAACATGAATTCATACTTTGCCTCATAAAATTAGGTAATGTGAATTAATCAACTGAAATTCAACCATATCAATTGCCTTCTCTGAGTTTTGGTTGATTATTACATTTTGTTTGATCTTATGTGTCCTAATATGCAATCCATGTTGAAACTGATTTAGTTTTACTTGTTCTGGTTGAGTGTAGTTGTTTGATTAACCCTGTTTGAACCCTAGGCGAATTGGTTATAGCTGTTAGCATTAGGTTCTATGAAAATGGCTAGTTTTTAAATAGGTTAGAACTGAAAATGCATAATTAGGTTATAAGTTTAATAATTGGTCTAAGAAGGGTCAACCTTGCCAAGGGTTGACCTATTCTATAAGGCCCTAACACACAGCTCACTGTTAAACAGTGGCTGGTTGTGCAAAGGGGTTATGTCTGCAAATGCAGACTGGCCCAGGCTCTATATTGAGCCCTGAACAGCAAAGTGGCCAAACCTGTAAAGGTTTTGGGCCCAAATGTTCAGTAATTGGCCTTAATAGCCAAAGCCAAGTCTCAACTTGAGACTGGCTAACTTTTAAATAGTTTAAACATAACAATAAAACAGGCTATGCCTGCAATTAGCTTTAATTAAGAATAAATTGGTCTTAATTGACTGAAATTAGTTTAAAAGTGGCTAAAATTGAAATAGCTCTTAGAAATAAATCTGGCCAGCCCTTAAATACTAATGCCAGGGCTGGCTATTAGTTAAATAGGTTCAAAACTAGCTAAAATCTGCCCTAGGCAAGCTGGTAAATCAGCAGTGCCCTTAGGGGCACAATTGGGTATTGAAAAGGTAAAGTAGTAACTAGTAAGAACTTAGGAGGGTAATAAGGACATTCATGCTCCTGATTTCTGCAATTTTGCAGAGATTTAGGGGTATAATGGTCTCCTAAAAATGGGAAATCTGTAAAAATCTCAAACCCCTAAGGTCATACTAGTAAAAGGCCATAAAAGAGAATCTTTAGAACCTTCCAGCACATGCTGGAAGGGTTTCTAGTAACTGAAATATGGACTAAAGTGTAGAATGGATAATTTTAGGAGGGGGAAGTGGGATTAATCCCATACTTCTTCCCCAAGTATTCAGCCCTAAAGGTTAGCTATAAATATCTCTTAAAAGGGGCTGAAAAGGGGGATTGGACGGGAGAACAATCTGAGCTAATATTTGGGGTTCCAATCTGAGTGAGATAAGAAATACATTTGGGGTTCCAACATTTGAGCAATCTGAAATTCATACTTAGGCTAATTATTGATAAGAAATACTAGGGAAAACATAGCAATTTGGCAGTAATCATTCTGGAAATTCCGGGTGTGGAAAGCTTGTGGGTTTAATCTGTTTTTCTGGGTTCCTTGTTCGATTATCTGCTGGGTTTCTCCCATATTGGTGTTGCTGTGTTGCTGTGTTGCTGTTGCTGTGCCTTCTCACTGTTGCATTCATTGCTTGATTCCTTACTGTTGTTACTTACTCGCTTCTGCCCCCTTAGACTCATTGGTGTTCTTTCATTTGACCCAGGTACATTCCTCAATCCACTGAAGATGTAACTGCTGAAATAATGAAATGAAGCCTTATTTTTAATTACCCTGTTATGATCTTATATTGTCTTTTAGTTAGTTTCAGCATTTATAGCTTGATTGATGTAATATGTAATAGTAGGAAACAAAGAACAGAAACAATGTAATAGTATAGTAGTAGTAGTATAGTAGTAGTATAATGTAGATAGTTTACCACTTAGTTTAAATAGGTAAAGGTTCTAAAACATAAGTTAATTAGTAATAACCTGCAATATTAACAAGCTGGTAACGAAATTCATGAGAAAATCAGTAGTGTAATGTTAGTGTTGGTGTAGATCATTCATCACTTAGCTAAATATGAGTACTATTAAAACTAGAGCTCATCAATTCATTTGCCTACATTAGTAATACTGAGCTCATTCAGTTAATCTGTTTCATTAATTAATCTTAGTGTTTGAACAAGTTTAAAAGATAAGAAGTGAAATAGGCAATGATGTTAAAACGGGTTCAGTTTTGGTGTTAATTGGTGCTCAAACATGGCTATAAAGTGGTATAATAGGTTCAAAAGAGAGAATAGGCAGAAGAGTGGGTAGTTCATTCGCGACTGGGGTTCATGGCATAAGCTAAGTTGAATTAGAATCAATGATACATTTGCGTACATATAAATAGATCATTCAGTCTTGGATAACTCAGTTAACATTAGCAAGTAATTGGGTCGATTAAGCACTGTCATGTATAGGTTAATTACTTAATTTTGGTCATTTGTAGATAATTAGTTTAATTACTCTATGAACTTCTGGAATAATCGAATTGCTCTCCTTTAGAATCTGTTAGTGTTAGTATCAACTTGTTAACAAAGGTTGAGATCATAAATAGCCTTTAGCTCTAGTCTGAGTTGTAATAGATAATCGATTCACAATAGGTTGTGTACTGATTTCTCTTTAATGAATAAAACATTTTTAGTTCATTCTATTCAGCTTGCGTTTCTGATTTTAATTATTTCAATCTGTTATATAAACTCTCTTAACCCCACGGCATGAATTATATCAAAGCCTCAAGCATGAACCTGAAGACTACCTGGGCTTTAAGGCCTGGGCTGATTTAGTTAAGCAAAATGAAGAAGACCAGGCCCAATTAACAACAAACTACACGGGCCTAGGGTTATTCTAGTGTTAGTAATACGATTAAGGAAAGAACAAGTGTAGAAAACGTAGTTAAATATTAGTATCCTTTAAATAAAATTGGGACGAGCCTCGCCCGAATAACACCGGGGCCCCCATTTAGTGATGATATAAACACAAATAGATCCGGGAAAGCTAATAGTCAATTCCATAGTTTCTCCCAAAAGATTTAAAAGCCGATAGACGTTACTTTAGGGCACGATTTTAATATACCTTCCTATGAATGAGTGTGCACTTGGTGCGACTCAAATCCAAATCTCGGCAAAGCCGAAATACACCAAAAGTCATAGGCGTACCGGTTGCGGTATGACTCGAGGCGTGTTTCCGCGATGTCGCAAATTCCTAAAAATAATACTTAACATAAAAGCACATTATGTTGTTAAAATCTATAACTGAGTCAAACAAAAGTCAAAGAGCGACAGTGGAGGACCGTGCTAAAACCACGGAATCCTGGAGTGCCTAACACCTTCTCCCGGGTTAACAGAGTTCCTTATCCGGATCTCTGCTTCGCAGACATTTCAAAGAGTCAAAATTCCTCGGATTCGGGATTAACCGGTGACTTGGGACACCATTGTCATTCCCAAGTGGCGACTCTGATTAATCTCTAAATATATCCCGAACCGATTGTCCTTAAATTGGAAAAACTCCTTCCCTTACGTTATTTTATCCGTCTCGGGTAATTGAGCGTCGGGGTATACCCTACAAGTGTATTTATACACCTTACGCATGTTGGGGTAGTAAAAAGGGAGGTGTGACAAGTATCAATTTATTAATAAAAGTCGAGATCATAAAAGAGTCTTTTAACTCTAGTCTGGGGTATAGTAGATAATTGATTCATGATTTGTTGATAGGTTGTATACTGATTTCTCTTTTAATGAATAAAACATTTTGAATTCATTATATTTTACATCATTGTTTTGTTTACGTTTCAGCTTTTGGTTATTTCAATATAGTCTGAATCTGTTATATAAAAACGGGCTTAAACTGCGTCATGAACTCTATCGAAGTGGTCAAGTGCAAGCCTGAAGACTGCCTGGGCTTTAAGGCCTGGGCTGGCCCAATGCTGATCCGGTTAATCAAATGAAGAGACCAGGCCCCCATTAAATATCAAAACCCGATGGGCCTGGAATACTTAGTGTAAAAATCGGTTAAGGGAAAAAACAAGATTAGAAAAGCATAGTATATACTTCTTAGGATTGAACTTTAAAATTAACTTGGGATGAGTCTCGCCCGACTTTAAACAAGCGGGGCCCCTATTTAGTAATGTTTTAATACAATTAGACTCGGGAAGACTACTAGCTAATTCCATAGTCTTACCCAAAACAATTGAAAGCCGATAGACTATTTTAGGGCACGATTTTAATATACCTTCCATTGAACGAGTGTGCACTTGGTGCGACTCAAATCCAAATCTCGACAAAGCTGAAATACACCGAAAGTCATAGGCGTACTGGTTGCGGTATGACTCGAGGCGTGTTTTCGCGATGCCGCAAATTCTCTAAAAAAATAATACTTAATGTAAAAAAGCACTATATGTTGTTAAAAATCTGTGATTAAGTCAAGCAAGAGTCAGGAACGACAATTGAGCGACCGTGCTAAAACCACGGAACTCGGGAATGCCTAACACCTTCTCCCGGGTTAACAGAGTTCCTTATCCGGATCTTTGCTTCGCAGACATTTTTATGAGTCAAAATTCCTCGGATTCGGGATTAACCGGGGACTTGGGACACCATTATCATTCCCAAGTGGCGACTCTGATTAATCTCAATAAAATCCTGAACCGATTGTCCTTTAATTGGAAAAACTCATCCCCTTACGTTATTTTATCCATTTCGGATATTTGAGCGTCGGGGTATACCCTACGAGCGTATTTATATGCTTATTTTCCCAAAAGTGGGGAAGTAAAAAGGGAGGTGTGACAATGGGTACATTGATTGTGACGTGATTTGAAATGCATTTTTATGATGTTGCAATTTTTTTGTTAAAATAATGGATAATAATATTAAAAGCGCTTAAAAGTTGAATTTCGCACATGAATTAAAGCATGGTATAAATCAGATAAATAAGCCGAATATGACAGTTGAGCGACCGTGCTAGAATCACGGAACTCAGGAATGCCTAACACCTTCTCCCGGGTTAACAGAATTCCTTATCCGAATTTCTGGTGCGCAAACTGTAATATAGAGTCAATCTTTTCCTCGATTCGGGATTCAACCAGTGACTTTGGACACCATTAATCTCCCAAGTGGCGACTCTATTTTAATAATAAATTCTGTTTCGATTGTCCTTTAATTGAAAAAACTCCCTTGCACCCTCGCGGGTAGCGCCAAAAGGAGGTGTGACAGCTCTGGCGACTCTGCTGGGGAACACAAACCCAGAACCACCGGTTCAGGATTTAAGAATTCGAGCTTTGAATAATTATTGTATTTGTCTTTTTTATTATCTGATTTTATTATATGTCTGTCTTAATGTGCTAAATGTTGCTTCTACCGCTTTGATATTTTGTGAATTGTATATAAATTGTGCCGATACCCACTTTCGCCTCTGAGTCTCTTTGAAATTTAATATCGGGCATTTGCTGGACACAACCCATCTTTCTTAAGATAGCTCGGGTGCTTAGCACCCAGTGAAGGATTTGAGTCACACATGTTTAGGCGGGGAGTACTGTCAATTAAGCCGGAAAGCCATGCTAGTGGTAAACTAACCCTCCTCGGCTCGAGTTGTCCGCTCGAGTAAAGCCAGTCTAGATACTTTTTCCAACATGATGTTAACCTAGAATAACAAAACTTCACGTCGGATCCCTAATAGGAACGTTTGTTTGCATCATGTTGCATTTGACTTAGGAGACTCAACACAGGGGTTGGATCCGTCTAGGACAGGCAACCTGAAATGAAAAGATCATCCTGCTGCATCCTGTTTGTTTTATGCATTTATTTGCTTCAGACTTGCATGCGGACCGGGTTTTTAATATTGAGGAAAATGGAAAAAAAAGGGAAAATTTGTTAGTTTCAAATAATTTGTTTTTTTTTAATTAAAAAGAAAAGAAAAAAAACGTTTTTTTAAATTAAAAAAAGATGTGTGATTTTTTCTTAAAATAAAAAAAAGGTTTAGTTATTTTTCAATAAAATAAAAAATAGCCTGTTTCATTTACAAATGTAGCTTATTTTATTTAACGAACTACACGGGTTTGATTCTCACAAGATGTGAGATACGTAGGCAACCCCCATCGGGTCCAACCTCCTATTTTGCAAAAATAGCCAAAAATATCGAAATTAATTTTTCGTGGTAAATAAGTCGGTGATGTTGTTTTCAAAACAGCCGAATGTTCCCTAAAGGGACACCAGAAAGCTGATTTTGTATAAACAGCATCCTTTGGGTTAATTGTTTTTTTAGATTTTGACCGATTGACCCACACAGCCTTATAATCTTCGTCTCCGAAGCACTGAAAGGCCGTGTTTGCAAAACCATGTCTTTTCATTTTAATTATAAACAAAAATCGTTAGTTTATTTGCGAATGCTGTTTGGATTTTTGGTCAAAATAAGCCGAGCCAGCCTTTGCGGTGTTTTACCCCGTTCTTGCCAAAATAGCTCTAGAGTATCTTTCAGTTGTCAAAAATCCATTTTCGTAAAAGAACTGACAAGTTTGTAAAATAATCCTTTTTGGCCTCAAAATTTTTGTAAAATTGAGAAGGGGCCACGTTTGCAGAAATAGCCATCTGGTTGAAATTGGCAAAAAGGGAAGGAATATGCCAGTTTGTTTTAATTTTTAAAATTTATATTTCTTTGGATTAGAGCATATGGTGTCTGATTTTCAAGTATGTAAATTCTTTTTGGCAAAGTTTGTTAGTATGGTCAGTTTTTAAAACTTTGTAATCAAGTTTGTTTTATTTTTTAAAAAAAATTAAAAAACATTTCTAAAAAGAATGTTTTATTGTCATTGACCTGTCATTGACACGAACTACGCAAGGTCTGATTCATGCGGGGTCATGATACGTAGGCAATCTCCATAAGATTCAGCCACAACAAAAAAAAATTAATTAAAAAAAATCAAAGAAAATTTTGTTAATAAAGGGGACCAAATGAGTCCATTCTAACATGTTTTATTTTGAATTAAAAAGTAAGTAGGAGGTGGTTGGTTTATGGAAAGCGGACAACGCAAGATCCCCGAAAGACGGTACATGAGGAAATGACCCAAAGATTGAAAAGCTTAGAACAGCGGTTGAAAAACACGCAAGGGTTGACAAGTCAAAAGAGTATTGCTTTCAAAGATCTATGTCTGTTCCCCGATGTCCACTTGCTGCATGGTTTCAAGATTCCCAAATTTGAAACATACGATGGACATGGAAATCCCATAGCCCATTTGAAAATGTATTGCAATCAACTAAGGAGTCTAGGAAGAAATGAAGAATTGCTAATAGCTTACTTCGGGGAAAGCCTTACGGGAGCAGCCTCTAAATGGTTTTGGGATCAAGATGCATCTTGTTGGCACGTCTGGAACGACATGGCACATGCCTTTGCCAAACAATTCCAATACAACATTGACATTACCCTAGACCGCATTTTCCTTTCAAATCTGAAGAAGAAACCAAGTGAAACGTTTAGGGAATATGCCCTTAAATGGAGAGAGCAAGCGGCTCGTGCTGAGCCACCCATTGATGACCACAAGTTAATCACTGTCTTCCTTCAAGCTTAAGAGCTGAATTATTTTCAGAGCATGATGTTTGCAGTTGGTCAATCCTTCTTGGATGTAATCAAAATGGGAGAAATTGTAGAGAACTATCTTAAGACAGTCAGAATTATAAGTCAAGCGGCTCTCAAGGCTGCAACTCAGGCTGTCCAAATTGAATCTAGTGATACGAATGAGATGGACGAAGAAGTCATGATGATATCAGGGTCAAGAAAAGGTTCCAAAAGAACACCTCGACAGTATGCACTGCCTCGACAGGTTTTCCATAACTCCTCTCATCATTACTATCCACCTCCAAACCCATCATACTCAGTTGATCCACCCAAGTATGTTGTTCAGCCATCAAATCAACCAAGAAAGTGAGCACGAGCATCACAAAATCTCCACCAGCCTCTGCAAAATTTCCAAATACCTTATAACCCACTTCCAAGCCAAGGGTATAGAATGGAACCGAAGTTGAAGGATAATTTCACACCAATAGGAGTTTCCTATGCAAGCTTATTTGAGAAGTTAAAGTAACAGGACATGATTGCACCCATCCCTCCCAATCATGTTGACTCGCGTGCAAGGAGCTTTGACCCATCTAAAAGGTGTGAATACCATTCCCATGCCTAGGGGCACAACGCGGAAAGTTGTCGGGATTTGAAAATGGAAATAGAAAGGATGGTCCAGGAAAGGTTGATTGTGATTCAAAACACTAGCACCCAGAATGTTCCGCTGAATCCTTTACATGCACATGATGATACACACTTTCTGGCGTGATGCCTGGTGACATGGAATATGAGAATCCACTCGAGAATTTGCCAACTGAAATGTGAGAAGGCAATAGTGATTCTAATAATCAAATTTGTAGCTAAATGTCAGGCTTATCAATTGGAGAGCCATGTAAGAAGGAATTTTGTCATTTCTGTCGTCCAGTTTATTTCAGGATTGTAATCTGGATATTGTCTTGTAACTCAAACCCTTCTATCATTTTATTTTGTCCAATTTTCTGTTTGATGTTGTTCATAGGGTCTTACCCCAGTTTATTATGTTTGTCGTGTTGTTTCACTGTCTAATGCAATTCTTTGTCTTCCATTATTTCTAGTCATTTTTCTAAGTCTTTCTCCTTTATAGTGCATTTTCCTGCCAGCTCTAGTGACATGACACGCGCGCATAGCTCTAGTCTAATCTTAAAAGTTAATCACAAAACCATTGGGAGGTGATCGAGATATTTAAATGAAATAAGAGCGGTTTGAGATTATTTGGAACCCAAGTCACGAGAAACTGGGGCATGTAAAACACAAAGAAAACCTTAAAGGCAAGTTGGCCATGTTGACATAGGGGTCGGTCGTGATACTAAAATGAGAGTGTCGTTCATCAATGCTTTAAAATGACTAATGAACAGGCGATTGGGCAGATATGATTATCAATCCTAGCCCAATCACAATATATAGTGAATGTCTAATTGTATTGTTTGCACTTGGCATGTTTTGAAGATTGGAATGACGAAGGTATTTTGTTCTGCTACCCAAACACTTTATCCTTCGTTAACCCTTTGAGCCTTATGTATTTTCTTTCATACCCTCGTTCGGACTCAATAGCAAAGGAACACATAGAAAAAGAAAGAAAAGAAGAAAACAAAAAAAAACAAAAAGAGAGAAGAAAAGGAAAAAGAAAAAGAAAACAACAAAAAAAGATAAAGAAAAGAAAAATGAATGAAATAGAGAAATAGAATAACGAGGAATTGGAAACTACGTTTGACCTGATTCCTCAAAGAGGATACGTAGGCGCTTCACAGCTCGGTCATATTCTAAATAAAAAATCAAAAATCCCCAAGTAAGAAACTGGGGCAAAGAAAAATTGTGTTTATTATTTATAAATTTAGGTCGGAAGGCTGTAAATTTTGAACCCAAAATTTATTTATTTTGAGTCTTTAATACCCTTTCTTTCTAGCCATATCCAAATCCCACATTACGGTCCAAAGAAAGACCTTCCGATCAGTCTTCAAAAGATGCCACGTCAGGCGAATGAAAGAGTCCTATTAGAACATAACACTCTGATTCCCAGCAGAAAAGACTCTGATTTCCAGTAGAAGAAATATGAGAGAGTCTTAGTAGTAACACCCCCAATCCCCAACTGAAGAGTAATACAAATGAGAGAGTCTTATCGGTGGAAACCTTCACGGGCACTACAAGTCGAATAAGGGTGAGAATCAGATGGAAAGCCCCAGACGAAGATTATGAAAGGCGAATTAACGACGGAGGATATGCTATATGTGCATGTCATAGCCATTAGAGTTGGTATCCGCATTTGATAGGTTTTTATTTTATAATTATTTTTTTTAGAGAGTCATCCTCCTCCTTTGTTTTTTATTCTGCTATTTTTATCCTTTTCTTTTTCATTAAAAATTCCCCAATAGAGTATGTTTGTGAGAAATGACTTCAAAATTTGCCATCAACTTTCCAATTATGCAAGACGAGATCGGATTGGTACACCCAAGTGGTATAAGTCATGAGGGAACAAGCGCAATGTCGGTGTCAAAAAGGATATTTCCCAGCAAATGTAAATTGACAAAGGGATGGATCAGTGTCACGGAGGATATCTCCAGCAAAAACCGAAGGTTGATAACCTCAAGTCCAAGGCCAATGAGACTCAAAAGTCAGATGAATGCTCGTTCCTGTGCTATGCCACAAAAAGAAGAGGGATATCCTCAACAAAAAAGAATTTTTAGTGACACGGATGAACGAAAAATGTATCATCTGTAAAGCATGCAAGATCCTCAAGCAGAGTCACTGACATAGGAATTTGGGTGGTCAAGATACCAGTGGAAAACAATGGTGAAAGGCTTGTGAGCAAAAAGTCATCAAGCAGGGTGGGGAAGCAATAAAAGGAAAAAACTATCCCCAGCAGAAATGTCATCCCCGACAAATAATAATGTCCCCAGCAAGTTGACAACGAAATGCAGAGCAGGGAAAGAGAAGGAGAACTATCCCCAGCAGGAGCAACACAACCAACCACCGCATTTTGAACTAACAAATTTTCTTTGATTTGAAGCAGGAAAAAGAAATGACAATGATGGTGGAAAAGTATTCCACAAAGAAGATGATCAAACTGGTGCAGAAAATTTTCTCTCATTGCGAAAATTTTCTTGAAATCAAATACCCATTTGGGGAAGATCGAAGATAACACAAGTTTTGGGAGGAGGAAAATACCAGCTTCAAGAAGAGTAGTCTTGAAAGAAGCCAGATAACACAAGAAAATGGTCTTTGAACCAGCGTTATCCCCAGCAGTTTTGAAAGAAAGAAAACAACAAGCTTTGCTGAAGGAAGTTGTATCCCCCATCAGACGGAACAAAAAGATGAAACTTGTGTTCAGAAAAGCAAGAAGCCAGTGCCATCCCCAGCAAGAAGGTCACAACCGACCATCATTTTCAAAACTAACAAAAATTTTCTTTGTTTGTAAGAGGAACAAGTAGTGCAAAGTTTCTCCTGAGATGAAAAATCTTAGTCTGATGAATTATTTTCCTAAGATGAAAAATCTTAGTCTGATGAATCTTTCTCCTAAGATATCAAAATCTCAGTCCGATGAATCTTTCTCCTGAGATCAAACAAAATTGGACCTAGTCTGATGAATTATCTCCTAGAGTCAAAATCGTAGTTTGTTTAAAACTTTCACCTAAGTTGGTAATCATTTCAGTCTTTAAATTTCAATTTTTGAAGATAGGACTATCCTCCCTCGAATAGAATATTATGGGACTATCCGCCCTCGAATAGGATATAATGGGATTATCCGCCCTCGTATAGGAGATGATGGGACTATCTGCCCTTAAATAGGATATTATGGGACTATCCACCCCCAAATAGGATATTATGGGACTATCCGCCCTCGAATAGGATATTATGGGTCTATCCGCCCTCGAATAGGATATGATGGGACTATCCACCCTCGAATAGGATATTATGGGTCTATCTACCCTCAAATAGGATATGATGGGTCTATCTGCCCTCGAATAGGATATTATGGGTCTATCCGCCCTCGAATAGGATATTATGGGTCTATTCGCCCTCGAATAGGATATGATGGGATTATCCGCCCTAGAATAGTATATTATGGGCTTATCCGCCCTCGAATAAGATATTATGGGACTATCCGCCCTCGAATAGGATATTTTAGGTTCATCCGCCTTCGAATAGGATATTTTAGGTTCATCCGCCTTCGAATAGGATATTATGGGTCTATCCGCCCTCGAATAAGATATTTTAGGTTCACCCGCCTTCGAATAGGATATTTTAGGTTCATCCACCTTCGAATAGGATATAATGGGTCTATCCGCCCTCGAATAGGATATTTCAGGTTCATCCGGCTTCGAATAGGATATTTCTGGTTCATCCGCCTTCGAATAGGATATTTTAGGTTCATCCGCTTTCGAATAGGTTATTTCAGGTTCATCCGCTTTCGAATAGGATAGTTCGGGTTCATCCGCCTTCGAATAGGATATTTTAGGTTCATCCGCCTTCGAATAGGATATTTTACGTTTGATTTATTTTGACCCGAGTGGTACTGCCTGTATAAATATTTCCAAATATGTATTTCATAAATTATTTCCCAATGCATTTTACTTTTAAGTTGTTAATGAAGTCAGGAGCCCACCCAAAGAGAGGAAGGGCAATTTAAAGTTGATGTTAGAAGCATGTGCCCACCTGAAGAATGGAGACATATTTCAAGTTATTGTAGACAAGCAACATCAGAAGGAATGACAAAAACATCGCCAAGGCAACAACAAGAATTTCATTGGAAGCTCAAGGCAACACAGGAGCAAGTTGAAGATATAGATAAGATTTTACAAATTCATAGACTAGTTTAATCTAGCTTTTTATTTTTTAAATGGTGTAATAAGGAGGTCAGTAAGCAGTAACAGCATGCAACACCAGTAACAACAAGATCATAGCTTCATGGTATTCCCAGCTACCAAAACTTCCCGAACTACATTGACCTGATTTTCTTTTAGCCAGGGATATGTAGGAAACCTTTGAGGCATAGGTTCGATCAAATATTTCAAAAAGCGCTTCATAGGGAGAATTCAAAGGGGCAAAAATCGCTCGTATCTACTCACTTTGTCTTTGCACGAAAACTCTTCGCGTTTCCGGTCAAAGAGGGGCAGCTGTGAGCACGTGATTTTTGCCTCACACGAATCACTCCCAAAGAATTCAAAACAAAATAATTTTTCCTTTGCGTGAAATTTTATGAGTTTTCTGCTATTGTTTGCATTTATACGTGCGTGTTTATTTGTTAAATTAATGAAAAATACAAAAATATATCACATTTGCATTTATGATTCATTAAAAGTAATCAAATTTATTTTACAAAAATAGAAAATCACAAAATATGTATTTTTGCATTTTTTAGCATTTAATGTCCCAGTTGTATGATTTTATTTTAAATTGGTGTGATAATTGTTATTAGATGTTAATTAGCATTTTTTCATAAGTTAATTTGGTTTTGTAATTTAATTTAGGGTTTTGGTTTTGTTTTTTTTTAAAATAGTTTGAGGAAATAAATAGAAAAGAAAATTAAAAGAAAGAAGTCTTGGTCTTATGGGCTATTTAAATTAAAAGAGATCAAGCCCAAAAACATTCTACCCTGAACCCAACCCATCGGTCAACCCGACCCGGTCCATCACCCATAACCAAACGATCCCACTCCATTTTTCATTTGTTTTATTTCCCCCATATCCTTCAACCCTAATCAGACCTCCCCATTTATGCTTCTTCCTCTTCATTCTTCAAACCCTAGAGACAAAAGTTAGCCGCCACCAGTCACCCATTTTTAGACCAAAACTCGCTGGAATTCGGCAAAAATAATAATTCGCCACGCCGCTGCTCTTCTTCTTCCCAAATATCAACGACCACCAAAGCATCCCCCTTCTTTTTCATACCAGTGACCACCCAAAATCTAGCCCTAAAGACCCGAAACCAGCCACCCCGCCCCCTTTTCATCTCCTTCGACCAACCAGCCATCAAACGACCTCACCCTACCTCCAACACGCCAGAAATTCCAACCAAACCAGCCCCTATCCTCGCCGTCTACGCCAGCCATCACCCGACCTCAACGACCTCTATTCTTCTTCTTCTTCTTCCTCATGTTGTTGACCAGTGACGCCACCAAACTAGCAGCAACGGCCAGTCGTCTCCTCCATAATCGCCGCACCAAATCTGTCCAAATGACTCTACACTTTGTGGTGTCATTTTTTGGTGGATTAGATGCCTGTGAAATGCAAATGTCCTCACTTTTCTTACTGTGTTACTAGATATGTCTTTCATTCTTGCCTCCTGTCAATTGAGAATTTATGTGTTTGGGTGTTTAATTGTTGGATGTTGAAAGGTTATAATGCATAGCTACAGATCTCGATAATCGTGTTTCACATTTCCTGCTTAATAATGTATTTATGTCAGTTTGTTGATTTATTGTATGAATCTATGGTATTATTTAGATTGTGTGAATCTCATTAGGAAGCTTTTTCAGTAGTGGTAGGGTAGAAATTGCACTACTTAATTTAAATAATAAGTAGTGATAGGGTAGAAATTGCACTACTTGATTTAAATAATAGCATTAGCTTAGTGGGAGATTTTTAAATAAAAAGATAATTTGATAATGTGAATGGCACTAAATTGGTGGTTAATTAAAGAATGGAAAAGGGAGATTAGTAAGGGATTAAGAACTAATTGGTCGCCTACTTAAAGGTTGAAAGAGAAGACAAGAGGGGACACAAAATAAAAAGGGTGAGAGTTTTAAAAAAGATATTGAGAGCAATAGGAAGAGAGAGTCTGAGAGATGAACAATTTTGAAAAACAAGAGAGAAATAAGAATTCTAAAGAGATTGAAGAGTTGAAAATAAAGAACATACAAACGGCTAGATATTTACTGTTCCATTGATTTCTCTTGTTAATTTCTGAAAATATTAAATTCTAAAATACTTGTTGGTTCATCTGGGAGTGAATATGAATTGACTTGGGTTGGAAAGTTAGGTCTTGAGATGTTGAAAGTATTCTATTGTTTCATTGGTTAGCTGGGTTCTGTTTGCTGTGGCTGTCTACTGAATTTTCACTGGTTGGTTTTGGGCCGATTCCTGCTATTTGCTGCTGGTAACTTTCCACCTCTTAATTCTGTTCATTTTCAGTATTCTTCTTAACTATAGAGTGGCCATTGAAGCTTTGAAAGTGATTTGTGGTGAATAGATGATAGAGGATTCTCTAAAGTGTAATGAGATTGTTCTCTACTTGAAGTTTGAGTTTTACTTAAGTTAATATGAGTTATTCAGATTTATCTAGCCCTCTTCTTACTTAAATAGCTTATATGGATAATAATAGACATGTAGTAAGTCTCTCTCTAAATTGTTTAAGTTCTGTATTGAGTTAAGAAGTAAGACTCTAATGTATTGTTGTTCAACAGATGTTCTACATGTAATTCTTAAACTGTATATGTTACCGTAGGGCTTCTTTGCTACTATTGTGTTGTGGGAATGAATTTGTGAAGTTACAGGTTAGTTTATCCATCAGAGACTAAAGGGAAATATCATTATTTCCATATGCCTCGTTACTGGTAGTGAGAAAGGGCCTATGAGTCCCCCTATGCTCATCTTATATGACCAGCTTTGAAATTGAAGACAGACCCATATGCCTATAGGTCTGTTTACTGATTGAGAATGAGCTCGTTTGTTTCCTTTTAAAATTTGGTATAAGTGATGATTAGAATGATTATATCAGGTTAATTTAATTTTAGTTGATAAGTAATGTTCTTTTGTTAGATTTGAGATGGGAAAATACAAAAATGTTACGATAATATGTTCTTTTTTTTGTAGTCTACGTTTTTCTATAAAGTATCAATACTTGTAGGCAAGTTGGAATTTGATATTGAGAAGGTTGGTTTATGTTTTGGATATCAGATTTCTTGTTTTATTAAGATTTACATAGTATCTATTTTTTGATGGCTGCTGGGATTAGATGAATAGAAAAAGAAAGAAAATGTGTGTTACATATATTTTACATATTGATTTAAGTTGTATTTAGGTTTGTTACTGTGACGACCCGACCCGTCGTCTCAGGTGTAACCGCCCCGTGTTTCCCACATTATGTTGCCTTATGTTTCATTATCAGTTTTGTGTGCGTTAGAATTAAATTGGAGTAATTTTGTTAAGAAATGAGAAACTTAGTCTCTTTTAAGAAGACTTAAGTTGGAAAAGTCAACCGGATGTTGACTTATGAGTTAGAGTGCTATGAATCGAATTTTGATGATTCGGTTAGCTCCGGATGATGAAATGTGACTTAGGAGCGCAATCAAAAGTAATTTTGGAGGTCCGGTGAAGAAGTTAGCATATTTTGGCGAAGTTAGTATTTTGGCGAATTCCGTTTGATAGGTGATATTTTGATCCGGGAGTCGAAATGAAATTCTGAAAGTTGTAGTAGCTTCGTTAGGTGATTTTGGACTTGTCCGCAAAATTTCAGGTCATTCGGACGTCATTTGGTTGGGCTTCGGATTGAATGTAAATTTTGAAAGTTAAAGTTAAACATAAGCTTGAATTTGTTGAAAACGGATAATTTTGATGTTAACGATAGAGTTTTGATGATTGGAACAAGTTTGAATAAGGTTATAGGACGTGTTGGAACTTTTGATTGAGGTCCCGGGGGCCTCGGGTGAGTTTCGGGGTGGTTTCGGACTATTTCTAAGCCATTTTGAACTGCTGGTTTTTGGCTACAGCAGTGCTCTATGCGATCGCGGGGATTTGTTTGCGATCGCGGTGAGTAAAATCTGAGAAAAACATTAATGAATCGCGATCGCGTAAAGCTCTTTGCGATCGCGAAGAAGAAATTTCTGTCGCGCAGGTCCTACTTCGGAAGCTCATATCTTTTTATCTACAAGGAATTTTGAGGTGATTCAAAAACGAAAGTTGTAGCTCATCTTGTCTAGTTTTCAAAAACATAACGAAATAGTGATTTGGATGTCGGTGTAAAAAGTTATGGATATTACACTATAGGCTGTACGAGGAGGATCTTTAATACATATGTATGCATTGGGAAGCATATATCTCACAATTTATAAGGATTCAGGAAATGAGCAACAAATGCAAGTTATAGCCCTATGTGTCTAGTTTCGAAAACATCAAACCATTTGTCATTTGGAGTTGTGTGCAAAGAGTTATGACCATTATACTGAAGCCTGTCCGGAAGAACCGAAATTTATGCACCGCGATCGCGAAGCCGTTCCCGCGATCGCGAAGGGTAATTTTTGGGCCAGAAATTTGTTCTCCGCGATCGCGAAGCATTTCCCGCGATCGCGATGAACAAAATGTGTGGGCAGAATGTTTTAAAACATTCCAATCGCGAAAATAACCCATTTTTCCACCATTTTTGGTCACTCTTGAGAGCTTTTGGACGGGAAATGAAGGGGTTTCGACTGGGAATCGTTGGAGGTAAGTTTTATGAGTTGATTACATGTTTTTATACAAGAATAATCCATGAAATTCATGAATTTATGGCTAAAAATCAAGAAAATAGGGCTTGGAGCAAAAATCTTAAATTTATGATTTGAAGGGCCATTTGTAGTCCGAATTGAGAGTTCTTGGTATGTACAGACTCGTGGTGAGACGAGGATTCCAGAAATATAAATTTCGTAATTTTTCGGAATGTGGGCCCGGGGCCCGGGTTTTGCCAATTTCGTGATTTTTGGTATTTTTCGAGTTCTTTCGATTGGGTTATGTTCCATTAGCCTATTATGATATATTTGTACTAATTTTGGCTAGTTTCGATGCGCGTGGAGGACGGTTTGAGGAGCAAAGACGCCGCGGGCATGAGTTTTCGCCGGTTCGAGGTGGGTAATACTTGTAAATGATGTCCTAAGGGTTAGTAAACCCCGGACTTGCACATCTTAGTGTTGTGTTGAGGTGACTTGCACGCCGGATAATAGGCGTGGGGTAGAGCACCATTTGGGATTGTGACTTGGTCCGTCCCGCGTAATAAATAATAATAACTAATTGTTTGAAATGAAATTGACGCTTCAATAAAGATATTAATTATCATGAATTGGACTAATTATCATGCTTGGGCTTCACGCCGATTATTTGAATCCTTGAGGGATTGGTATCATTATCTTGATAACACTATGCATATTTTTATCTCAATTTAAAGTTTCAAATGGTATTTTGCTACTCATCATTTTTTTATAAAGTTATGAAAAAACTTGTACATGGTCTTAATGGCATTTTTAGCTGTGAGCTAATATTATACTGTTGCCCGAAGGGCTTTCTTGATTATTTGTTAGACTGATTGGGGCCGAGAGCCATATGTTAGGACATGACGATTTATGTGAGCATATGCATACACATGCATGGATCGGACTGCACGCCGCAGTGGTATATGGATCGGGCTGCGCGCCGCAGCAAGTGTGATATTGATATTGCGCTTGGGCTGTAGGAGCCCCTCCGGAGTCTGAACCCCCACAGTGAGCGCGGGCGCCTTTGCATGGATCGGGCTGTACGCCACAGCGTCATATGCATTGCATGGCATACATACATTGGTTTACGTGTACTACGTGGCATAACATTTGGCACTCATACATTACTGGAACACATGCATTATTTGCCTTATTGACCAGATCTCCTCGTGGTATTTGTTAAGGAGTGCTGAGCCCGAGGGGCTGATTTGAGTGCAGACCTGCACTGCTTGAGATTGTACCCAGGTATTGGTATGTTATCATGAAAGAAAGAAGCTAAAAATGAGATTTATAAATAATTTACTCACATATACTGAAAGGGGATAAAATGATAGTTTGTTGAAGTTTAAAGGTAGTTCTGTATTGTGTAGCATGAGATAGTGCTTTGCGTGGTTTCCTTTCCTTCAGCATTATTTACTTTTATTACCGCTGAGTTGGAAGTACTCACACCCGACTCCCTGCACCTTGTGTGCAGATCCAGGTACATCACAGTAGAGCTGATTCTATGGCTGCTCGAGAGTGCATTTGGACAGTCGAGGTAGCTGCCAGCGTCCGCAGGACCTGACTCTCCAGTTTATCCTTATTTTGTTCTGTCTATGCCACACTTGTGCACAGTTGTATACACTATCACAGTTTATAAATTCAGGTAGAGGCTCATGACTTATGACTCCTGATTCGGTGGGAGGTTTATACTGGTTTTGGGAAATCTATCCCCGATGTGCTAGACGTCATTTCATTATATTATTGTTGTTTATGCCTACAAAGGGTAAAGTGAGAGCCGATAGCTCTGTGTTATGAATGGTTGGTCGGGCTAGCCTAGCAATATGTTGGGCGCCATCATGACCGAGTTTTGGGGTCGTGACAGTTACTTGTTTTGCTGCGAAAGCCATGAGATTTGATTTATATCCTCTGAAAAGAGATTTGGATTTGATTATCTGTTGCTTTATTCTTCTTACATGTGTATATATAACTGATTGGAGTATGTATAAACAAGCAGTTCAATGGTTGCTTGATGGACTACTCTTTTGTGAACCAGCAATTGCATGCTTTTTATATTGGCTTTGAGGGCAGAAATGCAAATGGCAGAATTTCTGCCGACTTAACTGCCTTGACATATATTTGTGGGTTTTTGTAGATTTTAGCTATGGGTTATTGAACAGGACCGTATAGTTTTTTTTTCTAGAAGCATTCTAAGGTTTCTAATTATACAAAAAATGATAACAGGACATAGCTTATCCAGTCTTCTTCCCTGACAAGTGAGGGTTAAACACTTCATGCATTTTCCTTGTAAGAAATTCACCAGTTATTTCGTTTAAAGAAACAAATCACATTACATTGGCATACATGGTTAATGTAAAAAATAAATGTTTTAGGATATCAGTACGAGGGTAGGTAAACTTTTAAATGCGTAGATGAATCACAATTACGGGTACGACTCCCGTGACGTATTTGTGGTATTAAATTTTCAAATTAGGTTTAAATATGAATATCTAAAATTCATTTAGTGGAGTAGATCCGAGGTGTCCTGTGCCAAACAGAAATATCAATTGCGGGGTCCTCGATAAAAGGATGTAATAATTTGATAGAATTCGGAGTTGGTCGTTTAGTGAATTTTCACGACCTCTTCTAAAAAATAATAACACATTAGTATCTTTAAGCGCGTATTTAATAATTGTATCTCCCTAAACTCGGGTGCACAATTATGTGACCCAAATACAAATCTCAATAGAATCGAAATGTGTCAATAATCACGGGTACATTGATTGTGACGTGATTTTAAATGCATTTTCATGATGTTGCAATTCTTTTATTAAAATAATGGATAATAATATTAAAAGTTGTTAAAAGATTAATTTTTCACATGAATTAAAGCATGATATAAATCAGATAAATAAGCCGAATATGACAGTTGAGCGATCGTGCTAGAACCACAGATTTCGGGAATGCCTAACACCTTCTCCCGGGTTAACAGAATTCCTTATCAGGATTTCTGTTGCGCATAATGTAATATAGAGTCAATCTTTTCCTCAATTTGGGATTCAACCGGTAAATTGGGACACCATTAATCTCCCAAGTGGCGACTCTGTTTTATTAATACATTCTATTTCGATTGTCCTTTAATTGGAAAAACTCCCTTGCACCCTCGCGGGTAGCGCCAAAAGGAGGTGCGCACAAGGCATTTAAATCAACACATAATATATCCTAGGGGAAAAGGTCCCCCACACAAGGTTAGGCACGCTACTTACCTCAATCCCGGTACAAAATCGGTAAGAAATAATACACTTTCCACGAGTATCCGACTATGAGTGGCCCAATTCAATTCAATCCAATTACATAGTGTAAATAACATCGCAAGTAACTAATTACATTATTAAAATTAAAGCTAAGGCACGAAAATAGGTAAAAGTACCAAAATACCCCGATCACAATCGGCTCAAAATTGAAATATTTTTACGTTTTCAAAACCCTCGCACTTTCACGAGTCTAACCATATAAAATTTATCAAAATTGGAGTCCATTTGCTCATTCAAATTATCAATTTTCATTCTCTTAGGCTTAGCGCAAAATCCCCATTTTTACACCTTAAAATCCTCTATTTTCAGAAATTTAATCCATGTTTTATCAATGTATTAACAAAATTTGGGTCCAAGATTGTTACCTGATGATACTCCTCAATCTCCTCCTCAAAATCGCCCAGTTCTTCTCCTAGTTCGAAGCCCTGAAATATTTTACTCTACTGAAATTTCGAAATGAGCTGAAGCGTTAACCTACAGTGATTTTTTGCTCCTGCGACACTTGGGTCGCTTCCGCGATACTGCTTCTGCGGAGAAGCTTCCTCTTCTGCAGCTTTAACTTAAAATCTTGACTTTCGCTTCTGTGAATAGGACCCCGTATCCGCGACATCCCTTACGCGGACAAGTGTCCCATTCTGCGGAAATCTCTAAACTGGTCCATATCGCTTCTGCGGGCGTTTGCCCGCTTCTGTGGGCTCGCCTAAGCGATCATATACCCGCTTCTGCGGACTCAGCTGACCCTCTCAACATTCGCACCTGTGCTCCATTTGCCGCTTCCGCGGGCATGCTTCTGCAGTCCAAATTCTGCAGAAGCGAAAGTAATAGAAGGCAGAAAAACACATACCTGCTACACTTCCAAATTTCTCCGTTTCACCTTCCGTAATTATCCCAAGCCCCCCCCCCCCCCCGGACCTCAACTAAAAATACAAATCCTTACTAAATCATCGTACGAACTTGTTCCAATCATAAAAATATATCCTTAACCACAAGAATAATCAAATTAAGGCAGATTCAAGCCTACGTTTCAACTAAAACTTTTGAAACCAATATCCAAACAAAAACCCGACCAAACAATATCCGAATGATCTAAAAATTTGCAGACATATCCAGAATCACCTAACGAAGGTACTGGAACTGTCCGAATTCCATTCCGACTCACGGATCAAAATCTCACCTATTGACCGGATTTTAAAAAATTCCAATCTTCGACATTTCAAGCTTAAATGAGCTACGAACCTCCAAAATACATTCCGAACACGCTCCCAACCCCAAAATCACCTAACGGAGCTAACAGAACCATCAGATTTTTGTTCTGAGATCATCTTAACAATGCTCCAAATATAGGCCATTTTTTAACTATTAAGCTCTCATATAGGGATTAAGTGTCCCAAAACACTCCAAATTCTAGAACCGAACATCCCGACAAACCAAAATAGCTGAAAAGAACTTAGGAAAAGAAGTTAATTGGGGATCGGGGCATAAATTTCAAAACGACCGGCCGGATCGTTACATCCTCCCACAATTAAACACTCATTCGTCCTCGAATAAGCATAAAAAACATACCTGAGGTAGCAAAGAGATAAGGGTACTGGCTGCGCATATCCTGCTCGATCTCCCAAGTTGCCTACTCGGCCGGCTGACCCCGCCACTGGACCTTCACCTAAGCGATTTCTTTGACCTCAACTTTCTGACTTGCCTGTCCAAAATGGCCACTGGCTCCTCAACATAAGGTTGATCCTTATCCAGCTGGACCAAACTGAAATCCAACACGTGCGACGGGTCACCTTGATATCTCTAGAGCATAGAAACATGAAATACTGGATGGACTCTAGCTAGGCTGGTGTCACGACCCAAATTCGGTCATGATGGCGCCCAACACTAAAGCTAGGCCAGCCAGACCAACAACTGTTTTCAATTAGAAAACCAGTCCCAAAAGGACAACTTAAGAAGAATATATGAGTCAATAGATACTCCAATGATAATACTATGAATAAATACTGAGAAGTGCGAAAACAAAATAACACTCCCAAATATCTGGGGTCATGAGTCTAGAGCCTCAAAACAAAATCGAATAGTAATAGAAATACTGAATGAAATACTCAAGTCTGAAATATATAGTAATAACTTAATAGAAAGAGAAGCTAGGTTCTGCGAACGCCGGTAGCTACCTCAGTAACTCAAAATAACTCTGATAGAAGCTGGAGTGCTCGTCTAACCCTCATGTGTACCTGAATCTGCACACAAAGGTGCAGGGAGTAGGGGTAAGTACTAAGCACTCAGTGAGTAAAAAGTATATATTAATAGCTGAAAACAGGAACTCCACAGAGTAAAGCTAAACTACAATCTGATTCCTCATACAAACTAGTAACAACAGCACAACACAATTAGCACAGATAGTTCATAGATAAAAATGCAATGCAATAGACATGACTGCTACGGCATGTAGCCCGATCCATTTAACATCGACGGCGCTCAGTAGGGGTGTGTACAAACTCCGGAGTGGCTCCTTCAGCCCAAGCGCAATATCATATCATCTGCTGCGGTGTGCAGCCCGATCCTTACATCATCTGCTGCGGCATGCAGCCCGATCCATCCTTAGTCCACAACATGCATATGAGTCACACAACAGTTCAAATTATTTATCTCCAGATTCCAGTTCATTAATAACGAAAATACTTTAATTTTTATTTAATTTCGAGGAACATGTGACTTAGAATTTCAAAATGGTGATTTCAAATTAGGACTCAGATCATTGATTAAGAAAACCAAGCTATCACATATAAATCTATCCCCTAGGGATACTACAGGTCGGCACAAGGCCCCAAACATGGCTTACATCCCACAAATATATCTAACACAGTGTGCGTTTTCCACTGAATATAATATATTATTCATATTCGGGATGTACGAAGTCTCAATCCCCAGTCGTAATCAATCTCGCACCTGCCATGGGGTGCGAGCCACGCCCTACTAGCGTCACACTATGCTAAGTTATGGTTTCGAACCCTCAGGCTACCATATACGCTAACTACTTACCTCTAGTCGGCCGTGGACTTGTCCGCGATGCCTTTTCCCTTTGAATTTGCCGCCTCGTGTGTCGAATCTAGTCAAAACCATAGCAGTTATATCAATATGGGTTAAAGAACCATAACCCAATATAATTTACTTGAAAAATGCAATAATGCACCAAGTTGATAAAACCCGGGCCTCGGGCCCGCTTTTCGAAAAATTTTGAAAATCATACCAACGGATTCCTCGTCTCGCCACGAGTGCGTTCATATAAATTTTATCGAAAACAGAGTCCATTTGACCCCTCAACTTCCAATTTTATCTTCCTAGATTTCCAAGACCTAACCACCATATTTTTCACTTAAATTCTCAGTTTTTGCGATGTTTAATCTATGTTTTTGTGTTATAACAACATAATTTGGGTTTAGGAACCCTTACCTGATGATTTCCCATTGTTTTTCCTTGAAAACCCTTGAAGTTCGTCTCTTCCCGATGTTAAAAGTGTGTGTTTAAACTCTGATATTTGATACACTGTTATAATTAAATCACTAAAGATTTCTGCTTCCGCAGATTTCTTTCCGCTTCTGCGACTTTTCTCTGAATAGCCAGGTCCGCTTCTGTGGCCAAAATGTCGCTCCTGCGATCCCGCTCCTGTGGCGCCTTGTCCGCTTCTGCAGAAGTCTCCTGCCAGGCCCCATTCGCTTCTGCGAGCCTACACCAGCGGTAGGCCATCCACATCTGCGGAATTCACCTGGCAACCCCTAACCACTTCTACATTCAAATGGCCACATCTGTAGGACAGCTTCTGCGGTCCATTTCCGCAGATGCGAAAATACCAGGTGCCAGAATTCTCAGACCTGCTATAACTCTAAAATTCTCCCATTTAACCTCCCGAAAATATCCCGAGGTCCCCGAGACCTCAACCAAAAGCACAAATACCTCACATTACCTCATTCAAACTTGCTCGCAACATAAAAACACCATCATAAACATCAAAATCACCATTTTCTCACGGATACAAGCCTAATTTTCATAAAAACTTTCGAAACCAACATTTGATCTAAAACCCAACCTAACCGCCTCTGAATGATATGAAATTTTGCATGCAGATGCAAAATCACCTAACGGAGCTACTGCAACTCTCAAAATTTCATTCCGAGTCCCGGATCAAAATCTCACCTACCGTTCAGATTTCGCCAAAATTCAACCTTAGCCAATTCAAGCCTAAATCTTCACCAGACCTCTGAATTCGATTCCGATTGCTATCCTAAGTCATAAATGATCCCTCGAAACTATTCTAATAATCAGAATTCCATTCCGAGCTGTCTAACTCATTGGTCAACATTCAATTGAATTTTTCAAACTATTCTTCTCATAAAGAGGTTTATCTCCTCATTTCTATCAAATTTCCATCCAATTTGCTTCTAACTCTCCAAACACGTATGAATTAACATGTTAAAGTATTAAATGAAGAAAACGGGGTGATAACACCCACAACGACGGTTTGGGTCATTACATTCTCCCCAACTTAAACAAACGCTCGTCCACGAGCGGGTTAAGAAACATACCTAGAGTCTCAAATAAGTGTGAATATCTGCTTTGCATCTCCTGTTCGCTCTCCCAAGTTGCTTCCTTCACGGGACGACCTCCCTGCTGCACTTTCACTGAAGCTATGTCTTCGGACCTCAACTTACGAACTTGTCGACCCAAAATGGCTACCGGCTCCACATCATAGGTCAAGTCCTCATCCAGTCGTGCTGAAGTCTAACACATGTGACAGATCTCCAACGTACTTCCGGAGCATAGATACATGGAACACCGGGTGAACCCCCGACAAGCTGGGTGGAAAAGCAAGCATATACGCCACTTCCCCAACTTTCCTAATCACCTCAAAAGGTCCAATGAACCTTGGGCTCAGCTTTCCTTTCTTTCCAAACCTCATAACGACCTTCATAGGTGAAACTTTTAGCAGCACCTTCTCACCTACTGAATAAGACACATCTCAGACCTTCCGGTCCGCATAACTCTTCTAACGCGATTGAGCTGTGCAAAGTCTCTCCTGAATCACCTTCACCTTGTCTAGGCATCCTGAACTAACTTTGTCCCCAACAATCTAGCCTCGCCGGGCTCAAACCAACCGACTGAAGACCTACACCGCCTCTCATATAAAGCTTCATACGGTGCCATATGAATACTGGGCTGATAGCTATTATTATAAGCAAACTTTGCAAGAAGTAAGTAATCAGCCCATGAACCACCAAAATCAATGACACAAGCATGCAGCATGTCCTCCAGTATCTGAATTGTACGCTCGGACTACCCATCCATTTGTGGATGAAATGTTGTGCTCAACTCTACATGTGAACCGAATTCTCGCTGAAATGTCTTCTAGAACTGAGAAGTGAACTGGGTACCTCTGTCTGATATGATAGAAATGGGAACTCCATGCAATCTTACAATCTCATGGATGAATATCTCTGCTAAACGCTCTAAGGAGTATGTAGTACACAAAAGAATGAAATGAGCTGACTTGGTCAGCCTATCCACAATCACCCAAACTGAGTCAAACTTCCTCGCTGTCCGAGGGAGTCCACTAACAAAGTCCATAGTGATCCTTTCCAACTTCCACTCGAGAATATCAATACGCAGGAACACACCACTAGGCCTCTGATACTCATACTTGACCTGCTGACAGTTTAGGCACTGTGCCACATGACTTACAATATCTTTCTTCATCTTTCTCCACCAGTAATGCTACCTTAAATCCTAATACATCTTTGCAGTACCTGGATGAATAAAGTAATGCGAGCTGTGGGCCTCCTCCGATATCAACTCACGAAGGCCATCAACATTGGGCACGCATATCCGGCCCTGCATTCGCAACACACCATCACTATCAATAGTGACATCTCTGGCATCATCATGCTGAACTCTTTCCTTAAGGAAAAGCAAGTGTGGATCATCATACTGGCGCTCTCGAATACGGGTCATATAAGGAAGACCGAGATACCACGCAAGCCATCACCCGATTAGGCTTAGAAATATCCAGTCTCACTATCTGATTAGCTAACTCTTGAACATCAACTGCGATGGGCCTCTCCCCAACTAGAATGTATGCAAAGCTGCCCATACTAATAGCCTTCCGGCTTAAAGCATCGGCTACTACATTGGCCTTTCCGGGATGGTAAAAATGGTAATATCATAGTCTTTAAGCAATTCCAACCATCTCCGCTGCCTCAAATTGAGATCTTTCTGCTTAAACAAATGCTTAAGGATGCTGTGGTCTATATATACATTACAAGATACATCATACAAGTAATGCCTCCAAATTTTCAAGGCATGAACAATGGAAGCTAACTCAAAGTCATGAACAGGGTAGTTCTTCTCATGGGGCTTTAGCTGACGAGAAGCATATGCAATCACTCTACCCTCCTGCATCAATACACAACCGATCCCAACTCTCGATGCATCACAATACACCGTATAAGACCTTGAGGCTGATGGTAACACAAGTACCGGAGCTATGGTCAAAGCCGCTTTAAGCTTCTGGAAGCTCTTCTCACATTCATCAGACCACACAAATGGAGCCTTCTTCTGTGTCAACTTAGTCAAAGGTGAAGCAATAGATGAAAAACTATGAACAAACCTGGGTAATAGCCTGCCAAGCCGAGGAAACTCCGGACCTCAGTAGCTGAGGATGGTCTGGGCCAATTCTACACCGCCTCGACTATGTGTGGGTCAACCCAAATACTATCATTAGATACTACATGTCCCAGAAAGTCACATTATCAAGCCAAAACTCACACTTAGAGAATTTTGCATAAAGTTTTTCCTCTCTCAATCTCTGCAATACCACCATCTAGTGATATGCGTGCTCCTCCTGGCTGCGTGAGTACATCATCATATCATCAATAAATACAATCACGAAAGAATCAAGGTACGGCCGAAATACACTATTCATCAAGTGCATAAATGTGGCTGGGGCATTAGTTAACCCAAAAGACATCACCAAAAATTCATAGTGCCCATATCTCGTTCTGAAAGTTGTTTTCATAATGTGTGAATCCCTAATCTTCAACTGGTGATAACCCGATCGAAGGTCAATCTTAGAGAATACACTTGCTTCCTGGAGCTGATCAAACAAGTCCTCAATACGAGGTAATGGGTATTTATTCTTCACTGTCACCTTGTTCAATGGTCTATAATCAATTCACATTCTCATTGTGCCATCTTTCTTCTTTACGAATAATATCGGTGCACCCTAAGGTGACAAACGCGGACGAATGAACCCCTTATCTAAGAGTTCCTAAAGTTGTTCTTTCAACTCGTTTAACTCAATTGGTGCCATGCGGTAGGGAGGAATAGAAATGTGCTGAGTGCCCGGCACCAAGTCAATACCGAAATTAATGTCCTTGTCCAGCGGCATGCCCGGAAGGTCTACTGGAAATACATCCAGGAAATCCCTCACAACGAGGACCGAAACAAGACTAGGTGTCTCAGCCTTAACATCTCTAATGAAGGCCAAATAAGATAAACAACGCTTCCCAATCATTCGTTGGACTTTTATAAAGGAAATCACCATGTCGGATACATAATCAGTCATGCCAAGCCATTCGATCCACGAATTACCAAGAATAGCTAATGTGAGTGTCATGGCATGACAGTCCAGAATCGCATGGTAAAGAGATAACCAATCCATGCCTAGAATCACATCGAAATCCACCATGCCCAATAGTAATAAGTCAACTCCGCTATCCAAACCCCCAATAGTAACAAGACATGATCAGTATTCCTGATCCACAATACCTGTATCACCCACCGAGGTAGACACATGCACGTGTAAAGCAAAAATACCATGGGTTATACCCAAATGATGCGCAAAATATGAAGAAACATAGGAATAGGTGGATACGGGATCAAATAAGACAGAAGCATCCATGTGGCAGACTAAGATAACACCTGTAATGACTGCATATGATGCACTCGCGTCCCTCCTATCTGAAAGAGCATAAAAACGAGCCTAGCCTCCACCAGTATGATCCTCACCCCTAGGGCGACCTATGGCTACCTAACCACCACTCCTATCTGACTATGCTGGTGCTGAAAACATAGGAGCCGAAGACGAGGGCTGGTACCTCTACTGAGACTGCTTACGAAGCAACTGGGGACACTCCCTCTTGATATGGCCAAACTCAGCACACACAAAAGAACGACCTGAAGCTGGAGAAAGGGACTGCTGAGAACCTCTCACTGCAAATGAACCCCGAGCCGAAGGAGCATGAGTAGAGCTTTGAGCTGGAAGGGCACTCAGTGCGGGTTGGATCTACTGATGACCCTGCTAACCATGATGAACCTGATGACCCTAATGAACCTGATGACCAAGGTCTCACGAAGCCTCACTAGACTCTGAACGGCCTGACTTAGGAGATCTGAAGGAATGACCTCTGCTGTGCTGAAACTGGCCCATAGACGGAGCACTGTAACTACCAGTACTACGAGGCTTCTTAGCCTTCCTCTCCTCACACTCTCGGCGGCGGTCTATCTCAATCTGACGAGCCACATCAACCACCTCCCCAAAGGTAACTGCTGAAGCCCTCTCTCTAGTCATAAATATACGGATAGGATAGATGAGACCATCTATAAATCTCCTGATCCTCTCTCGACCCGTCGGAATCGTCCATATGGCGTGACGGGCTAGCTGTGTAAATCTCAGTTCGTACTGAGTCACTGACATATCATCCCGCTTCAACCACTCGAACTGACGATGCAGCTCCTCCCTCTGAGACTAGGGCACATAGTTCTCCAGAAATACCGTGGCGAACTGCTGCCAAGTGAGGGGCGCTGCCGCAGCAGGCCTACGCCTCTCAAAATCCTTCCACCATTAAAATGCTGGTCTTGTGAACTGGAAGGTAGTAAAATCAACACCGCTGGACTCCAGAATACCCGCAATACGAAGCATACGCTGGCACTTATCCAGAAAATCATGGGTATCCTCGCACTCAAAACCACTGAATGCCGGAGGCTGTATCCTCTCAAACCTCTCCAATCCACGCTGCTCATCATCAAGCATAGCTGGGACCACATGAGCTGGGGATGGTGCAACAAGTGCAGCCGGCTGAGCTGGAGCTGCCTCAGGTGCCTGTAAATCCTGAACTACTATCTCGGGTGTGCAAGCAACGGGAGTCTGATTCCCCCCTGCCTGTGACGAAGCTACTGCATTAGAGGCTGCAACCACCTGAGCTAAGCCAGTGCACACTGATAAAATCTGTGCTAAAGTCTCATGATGAACCGGTATCTCAATAGAAACTACCAGTACCTGAACCTGAGCTGCTGGGATGCCTGCAGCTGGAACCTGATCCTGAACCTGGGCCACTGGCGCAGGGATCTAACCTTGAGTCTGGTCAGCTGGTGGGTCAGAAGGTGCTAACACTGCTGCCCTACCTCTGCCACGACCACACTTCTAGGTGCCACTGGTGGTCGTCTACCACGTCCGCTAGCACGTGTTCTCTCCATCAGCGAGAGAGTAGAATATGGAAAAATTTAGTTTCACGATAACACAAACCGCACAATATGAATCCAAGAAAGTGAAGTGTTTCCTAAAGCTCTATAGCCTCTTGAGGATAGATACAGACGTCTATGTACCGATCCACGAAAGCCTACTAAACCGGCTCATGACTCGCGAGTCCTAATAACCTAGGCTCTGATACCAACTTGTCATGACCCAAATCCGGTCGTGATAGCGCCCAACACTAAAGCTAGGCCAGCTAGACCAACAACTATTTTCAATTAGAAAACCAGTCCCAAAAGGACAACTTAAGAAGAATATATGAGTCAATAGATACTCCAATGATAATACTATGAATAAATACTGAGAAGTGCGAAAACAAAATAACACTCCCAAAAGTCTAGGGTCATGAGTCTAGAGCCTCTAAACAAAACCAAATAGTAATAGAAATACTGAATGAAATACTCAAGTTTGAAACATATAGTAATAACTGAATGGAAAGAGAAGCTAGGTTCTGCGAATACCGGCAGCTACCTCAGCAACTCGAAATAACTCTGATATAAGCTGGAGTGCTCGTCTAACCCTCCTGTGTACCTGAATCCGCACACAAAGATGCAGGGAGTAGGGGTGAGTACTAAGTACTCAGTGAGTAAAAGTATATAATAATAGCTGAAAGCAGGAAATCCACAAAATACCACAGAGTAAATCTAAACTACAGTCTGATTCTTCCTACGAACTAGTAACAATAGCACAACACAATTAGCACAGATAGTTCACAGATAAAAAATGCAATGCAATACACATGACCGCTACGGCGTGTAGCCCGATCCATTTAACATCGACAACACTCATTGGGGGTGTGTACAGACTTCGAAGGGGCTTCTTCTGCCCAAGCTCAATATCATATCATCTGCTGCGGCGTGCAGCCCGATCTATCCTTAGTCCACAACATGCATATGAGTCACACAATAGTTCAAATTATTTATCTCCAGGTTCCAATTCATTAATAATGAAAATACTTTAAATTTTATTTAATTTCCAGGAACATGTGACTTAGCATTTCAAAATGTTGATTTCAAATCAGGACTGAGATTAGTGATTAAGCAAACCAAGCTATCACATATATATCTATCCTCTAGGGATACTATAGGTCGGCACAAGGCCCCAAACATGGCTTAGAGTCCACAAATATATCTAACACAATGTGCATTTTCCACTGCATATAACATATCATTCATATCCGGGATGGACCAAGTCTTAATCCCTAGTCGTAATCAATCCCGCACCTGCCATGGGATGCGAGCCTAGCCCTACTAGCGACACAATGTGCTAGGCCGGGGATTCTAACCCTCAGGCTACCATATACAGTAACTACTCACCTCTAGCCGGCCATGGACTCGTCCGCGATGCCTTTTCCCTTTGAATTTGCCACCTCGTGCGTCGAATCTAGTCAAAACCACAGCAATTATATCAATATGGGTTAAAGAAACATAACCCAATCTAATTTACTTGAAAAATGCAATAATGCACCAAATTGGAAAACCCGGGTCCTAGGCCCCTTTCTCGAAAAATTCCAAAAATCATACCAACGGATTTATCGTCTCGCCACGAGTCCGTGCATATAAATTTTATCGAAAACGGATTCCGTTTAGCCCCTCAACTTCCACTTTTATCTTCCTAGATTTTCAAGCCCTCACCACCATGTTTTTCACTTAAATTCTCAGTTTTTGGGGTGTTTAATCTATGTTTTTGTGTTATTACAACATAATTTGGGTTTAGGAACCCTTATCTGATGATTTCCCACTATTTCTCCTTGAAAAGCCTCGAAGTTCGTCTCTTTCGAAGTTAAAAGTGTGTGTTTAAACTCTGAAATTTCGATACACTGTTATAATTAAATCAAAGACGATTTCCGCTTCTGCGGATTTCTTGTTGCTTCTGCGACTTTTCTCTGAAAGGCCAGGACCGCTTCTGCGGCCAAAATTTCGCTCCTGCGATCCCGCTCTTGCGATCCCGCTCCTGCGGCGCCTTGTCCGCTTCTGCAGAAGTCTCCTGCCAGGCCCCATCCGCTTCTGCGAGCCTGGGGTCGCTTATGCAAGCCCGCACCAGCGGTAGGCCATCCGCTTCTGTGTAATTCACCTGGAAACCCTTGACCTCTTCTGCGTTCAAATGGCCGCATCTGCGGAACTGCTTCTGCGGTCCATTTCCGCAGATGCGAAAATACCAGGTGCCAGAATTCTCAGACCTGCTATAACTCCAAAATTCTCCCGTTTAACCTCCCGAAAACGTCCCGAGGCCCCCGGGACCTCAACCAAAAGCAAAACTATCTCACATTACCTCATTAAAACTTGCTCGCAACATAAAAACACCATCATAAACATAAAAATTACCATTTTTTCACGGATTCAAGCCTAATTTTCATAAAAACATGCGAAACTAGCATTTTATCTAAAACCCGACCTAACCGCCTCTAAATGACATGAAATTTTGTACACATATCCATAATCACCTATTGGAGCTACTGCATCTCTCGGAATTTCATTCCAAGCCTCGGATCAAAATCTCACCTACCTTTAGGATTTCGCCAAAATTCAACCTTAGCCAATTCAAGCCTAAATCTACACCGAACCTCCGAATTTGATTCTGATTGCTCTCCTAAGTCATAAATGATCCCTCGAAACTAGTCAAATCATCAAAATTCCATTCCGAGCATCTAACTCATCGGTCAAAATTCGGTTGACATTTCCAAACTATTCTTCTCATAAAGAGGTTTATTGCGTCATTTCTATCAAATTTCCATCCGATTTGCTTTTAACTCTCTAAACACATATGAATTAACATGTTAAAGTATTAAATGAGGAAAACGGGGTGATAACTCCCGTAATGACTGGTCGGGTCATTACAGTTGGGAGGCAAGGCCAGCTCATAAGCAACCTCCCTAACTTGCCTCAAAATCTCAAAAGGCCCAATAAATCTCAAACTCAGCTTCCCTTTATTCCCAAATCTTATGACTCCCTTCATGGGTGAGACCCGAAGTAGAACCCGCTTGCCAACCATAAATGCCACATCGTAAACCTTCTTGTCCATATAACTCTTTTGTCTGGACTGGTTTGCACGGAGTCTATCCTAAATTGCTTTGACCTTGTCCGTTGCATCCTGGACCATCTCAGTACCTAATAACCTGGCCTCGCCCGGCTCGAACCAACCCACCAGGGACCTGCATCTCCTGCAATATAGGGCATCACACGACGCCATCTGAATGCTGGAATGATAGCTGTTGTTATAAGAAAACTCCGCCCATAGAAATAAGTGATCCCATGAACCTCCAAACTCAATCACGCACGCACGGAGCATATCCTCCTAAATCTGAATAGTGCGCTCAGACTGTCCGTCCGTCTGGGGGTGAAATGTTGTTTTCAGCTCCACCCGAGTACCTAACCCCTGCTACATGGCTCTCCAGAACCGTGAAGAAAACTGAGTGCCTCTGTCTGAAATGATGGAAACTGGAATACCATGCAACCGGACTATCTCCCTCATATAAATCTCTGCCAACCGCTCCGATGAATAAGTGGTACACACAGGTATGAAATGAGCGGACTTAGTCAGTCGATCCACAATGACCCAAATAGAATCAAACTTCCTCACGGTCCGTGGAAGTCCAGATACGAAGTCTATGGTGATACGCTTCCACTTCCACTCTGGGGTCTCAATCTGCGGTACCAATCTACTCGGACGCTGATGCTTATACTTTACCTGCTGGCAGTTGAGGCACCTAGAAACATAGTCAACTATATCGTTCTTCGTCCGCCTCCACCACTAGTGCTGCCTCAAGTCCTGATACATCTTCACGGCACCCGAATGGATCGAATACCGTGAGCTATGGGCCTCAGCTAGAAACAACTCTCGAAGATCATCCACATTGGGCACACAAATACGCTCATGCATCCTCATTACTCCATCATCCCCGATGGTAACATCTCGAGCATCACCATGTTGAACTCTATCCTGAAGAACATCCAAATGGGGGTCATCAAACTGCCGCTCCTAATGCAATCAAATAGAGAAGACCGAGAAACAACACAGGACAGAACCCGACTGGGCTCGGAAAGATCCAATCTAACAAACTGCCTGGCCAAGGCTTGAACATCCATCGCCATAGGTCTCTTTAAGGCTGGTAGATATGCCAAACTCCCCAAACTCTCCGCCCAGAGACTCAAGGCATCGGCAACTACATTGGCCTTGCCCGGTGATAAAGAATAGTAATATCATAATCCTTTAACAATTCTAACCATCTCCGCTGACGCATATTCAGGTCCTTCTGCTTAAGTAAGTGATGCAAACTCCGATGATCAGTGTAAATCTCACAAGGAACCCCATACAAATAATGATGACAAATCTTCAAGGCGTGAACAATGGTAGCTAGCTCAAGATCGTGGACAAGGTAGTTCTTTTCGTGCACCTTCAGCTGTCAGGACGTGTAGGCAATCACCCTACCGTCCTGCATCAATACTACTCCAAGTCCAACCTGTGAGGCACCACAATAAACTGTATAGGACCCCGACCCGGTAGGCA
>JASVEL010001361.1:0-49109 GCA_032618575.1 Nicotiana noctiflora | reverse complement strand
ATTATATAATGCGTTACAGAAGCTTACACGTAGGTTTCTTCATGTGACTGAAACGTGTTTCATGTCCCACAAGAGAAGGAGAAATTCAAAAATAGCCGAATTTATAACTAATCATTCAAAATTATTCAATTTCAAAAGTAATTAAAATTTAGTTACTTTTCATATAAAGATAATTTTGAGCACAAATACTGTTAAAACCCGAAAAATATGCCAGTATATTATACTGGAGTTCCAACACAAGTATGTTTGAACTCCAGCATAATATACTGGAGTTCCAGCAAGTATAATTGTCCGGTATAATATACTGGAGTTTGTAGCACCGGTGCTCCAGTCTTCAGTATATTATACTGGAGCCAACAAAGTATACCGGTCCAGCGTAATATGCTGGAATTCGTACACAAATGCACCAGAACTCCCGTATATTATATTGGATCGGTCGTTGTTGCAGCAAAATAGTGGCTATTTATCATTGACTTGATAAACACTGATTATTTTTCACTGACCAGTATAAAAACTGGCTATACCATAATATTTTAACGATAAATAAATATATCAATGATATAATGGGCCTTAGCTCATGATTTTGTCCAACCTATATTTTTTTGAGGCTGTGAACGTGGATCAAATTCAAGTCCGACTAGATTTCAGTTAGCAGCTCTTAGGCACGGTTCGCAAAATTTAGGTTTTTGAGGTAAAAATAGTACGTTATAATCAGCTTCAAAAATAGTCAGAGTTTATCAAGTTAATAAAAAATAGCCACTATTTGGCTGCAACAGAGACCGGTCCAGCATAGTATACTGGAGTTCGGTTCACCTGTATATAAACTTTCTGGACAGGTATACTTTGCTGGCTCCAGTATAATATACTGGAGACAAACTCCAGTATATTATCCTGGATCAGTATATTATATTGGAACTTCAGTATATTATATTGGAGTATTTTTTCGGATTTTAAACAGTATTTTCGTTCAAATTTATCTTTACATTAAAAGTGGCTAAATTTCAATTACATTTAAAACTGGGTTATTTTTGAACGACCAATTATAAATCTGGCTATTCATGAATTTCTTCCCATTTTGAGTTCTGAGCCCAAATCGGTGAAGATTTCGCCTGATACAAAAGGCCGACCAGTTTCAGCCTATCTTTGGTAGTCCATCTCGGGTATTTGGATATTGGATCCAACTTCTGTATGCCCCTTCAGATATTACCATTTACGTTATTAGGTTACTAGCTGTTCTAAATGTGCTACTCTTCTTCTTCTTCTTTTTCAATCGAAAGAGAAATAAGCAATAAAGGAAAACTAACTAACAATCAAACGAGGGAATAAAATCCCAACAGAGGAAGAAATTTAGAAGGCATAAGCGCAAAACGAAATTCTGGACTAAAGGCCAATGTCACGACCCGGATTTCCCACCATCGGGGGTCATGATGGCGCCTACTAAATGGAAGCTAGGCAAGCCAAATATTAATTACACCTCCATTAATTAACAAATTCTTATTAAGACTTATTATTAAAACATATAAATTACAGCGGAATAATCAAAATTAGCGGAAGACTTAGTCAAATATGATAAAGAAACCCAAACATGATACACTACCAAAGACTAGTGTCACAATACTCACGAACTTCTAAGAATAATACACATAATTGTCTGAAAGAAAATACAAGCTGTTTATCTCGATTACATGAGATAACAGAATGAAAAGCATAGATAGAAGAGACAACGGGTCCTGCAGACGCCTGCAAGGCTACCTCGTAATCTCAATAGTCGGAAAATCCACAAGTCGCTACCGCCGCTGCTGTTGTCTGTAACCTGTATCTGCGCAAAAAGGAGCGCAGAGTGTAGTATCAGCACAACTGACCCCATGTGCTGGTAAGTGCCTGGCCTATCCCAGCGAACTAGTGACAAGGCTAAGGCCAGTCACCCGCATAAACCTATACAGTTGCAATATATATATGTATATATATATATATATATATATATATATATATATATATATATATATATATATATATATACAATACATTTATAAGGAAAAACTCTGCTCTGAAATAACAGTCAATAACTCGTGATATCCAGAATAATCTAATCAACAGAATAATTCTTACTTTCATATCTCAATTCCTCTTTCATTTCATATCTCGTGGTAGGCGTACCACCCGCTCCCAACTATCACGGTAATTACCTCTTGTGGTAGGCGTACCACCCGTTCCCAAATATATCGCTACCGGCAACTATGGCCAATGCCAAGATTTAAATCACTTTGTGGTCGGCGTGCCACACGATCCCATTTCTTATTATATAAGTGGTCGGCGCGCCACACGATCTCAATTCATAAATATATAAGTGGTCGGCGCACCACACGATCTCAATTCATAAATATATAAGTGGTCGGCGCGCCACACGATCCCAATTCATAAATATATATATTACCGACATTTAGCCAATAATCTCTACATCAACAATATTTATAATTACCGGTTTTAAACCAATAATTGATAATAATTTCAACAATTTACCTCCATTACCGGTATAACACCAATAACTCTTAATCAACAATTTATTCATAACTAAATTCCTACTCCTTCAAGCTAGGATAGAACAAACACTTACCTCGAAAGTTCACGAACGATTCAATCCGTAGCAATGCCTTTTCCTTTCGAATTTGACTCCAATCCAACCGTATCTATACACAATTGATTTAATATCATCAATTCTACTTAACAAACTAGTTCATATTGCTAAATATGATTTTTACAACATTCTGCCCGGAATAGTAAAAATCGACCCCGGGCCCACATAATCGAAACTCAAGTTTCGAACCAAAATAAGTTCACCCAATCCTCCATGAGTTCAAATATACAATTTGTTCTTAAGTTCGACTCCAAAACGAGGTCCAGATCGCAAATTCTTTGAAAACCCTTACTATACTCAATTCTCAATTTTTCTACCCAATTTACACATGTTTAAGCCTAAGAATTTGATTGATGTTGATGAAAAATGAAGAAGACGAGTTAAACAATACTTACCCAATGAACTTTGATGAAGAAATGCCCCAAAGATCGCCTAAGAGCTATGGAGAAGAAAGGATTTTGTGAAAATGAGATAAAATCCCGTAAGTGTTCTGTTTTGGGTATTAATTCACTAGGCGGAAATTTACCCTACGCGATCGCGTGAATTGGGCTGCGATCGCGTAGAGGAAAGACTGGCCTCTTATGCGATCGCGTGCAAAAGGTTGCGATCGCGTGGAGAAAAGATTGGAAGCTACGCGATCGCGTGAGGGATGCTGCGATCGCGTAGAGGAAACTCACCGGACAGCCTATTTGGCCTATGCGATCGCGTGAACATGACTGCGATCGCGTGGGGGAAGAACTGGAAGCTACGCGATCGCGTGAGGGATGCTGCGATTGCGTAGAAGAAATGGCCAATGCTGTGCGATCGCGTGGATGAGGCCGCGATCGCGTAGAACAAAATCCCTCTGCAGAAACAGCAGAATTTCTGATGTGTTTTCAAATCCAAAAACACCCCGAACCACCTCCGAAACACTCCCGAGCCCTCGGGGCTCCAAACCAAATATGCACACTAACTCAAAAACATCATACAAACTTGCTCGCGTGATCAAATCGCTAAAATAACATCAAAATCAATGGATTGAGCCTTAAAACTCAAGAATTCTTTCAAATTTCATAATTTCCAAAATTTCCAATTTAAGGCCGAAATGCGTCAAACGACGTCCGTTTTCAACCAAACTTTACAGGGAGCGCTTAACCAATATATATAACCTGTACCGGGCGTCGGAACCAAAATACGAGCCCGATACCAGTACTTTTTAATCAAAATTCAGTTTTATTTTTCTTAAACATTTTCATAAAACAATTTAACAGAAAAATTCTTTTACCGGGGTTCTAGACCTCGGATTTCAATTCCGGGCATACGCCCAAGTTCCATATTTTTCTACGGATTTTTTGAGACCGTCAAATCACGGATCCGGGTCCGTTTACCAAAAATGTTGACCAAAGTCAACCATATCAATATTAATATTAAAAATTCTTCAACTTTTTCACATATTTCACATATTTCAACATAAATATTTTCCAGCTTTGTGCCCGGACCGTGCACGCAAATCGAGGCAACTATAAATGAGGTTTTCAAGACCTCAAAAGCTCGGAATGATTAATAAAACAAGTGATGACCCTTTGGGTCGTCACAATCTCCACCTCTAAAACAACCGTTCGTCCTCGAACGGACAAAAGAAGGAAGTACCTGAGTCAGGAAACAAATGTGGGTAGCGGCTCCGCATATCAGACTCGGACTCCCAGGTCGATGCCTCAGGAGGCTGACCTCTCCACTGAACACGCACAGAAGGATAACTCTTCGACCTCAACTGTCGAACTTGCCGGTCTAGAATGGCTACCGGCTCCTCCTCGTAAGATAGATCATTGTCCAATTGGACAGTACTGAAGTCTAACACATGTGTGGGATCGCCGTGGTATCTCCGAAGCATAGATACGTGAAAAACTGGATGCACGGCTGATAAGCTAGGCGGCAAAGCTAATCTGTAAGCCACCCCTCCCACTCTGTCTAGAATCTCAAATGGACCAATATACCTAGGGCTGAGCTTGCCCTTCTTCCCAAACCTCATCACGCCCTTCATAGCCGACACTCGGAGCAATACTCGTTCGCCAACCATGAAATCTACATCTCGAACCTTACGATCCGCATAAGTCTTCTGCCTGGACTGAGCTGAACGCAATCTCTCCCGAATAGTCTTGACCTTATCCAAGGCCTCCTGAACTAAGTCTGTACCTAACAACCGAGCCTCTCCCGGTTCAAACCATCCAACTGGTGATCGACATCGCCTACCATATAACGCCTCATACGGAGCCATCTGGATGCTAGATTGGTAACTGTTATTGTAGGCGAACTCTGCTAATGGCAGAAACCGGTCCCACGAGCCTCCGAAATCAATAACACAGGCTCGAAGCATGTCCTCTAGAATCTGAATAGTCCTCTCGGACTGGCCATCCGTCTGAGGATGAAATGCTGTACTCAACTGAACCTGGGTGCCTAACTCCTGCTGGACCGCTTTCCAGAACCGCGAGGTAAACTGCGTTCCCCGATCAGAGATAATAGATACTGGCACTCCATGGAGACGAACAATCTCCCTAATGTAAACCTCCGCTAACCTCTCCGACGAGTAGGAGACAGATACTGGAATAAAGTGTGCTGACTTGGTCAGCCTATCAACAATGAACCAAATAGCATTAAATTTCCTCCGAGTCAAAAGAAGTCCAGTAACGAAATCCATAGTGATCCGCTCCCATTTCCACTCGGGAATTTCAATCCTCTGGAATACACCACCAGGTCTCCGGTGCTCATATTTCACCTGCTGACAATTTAGACACCGAGCGACATACGCAACGATATCTTTCTTCATCCTGCGCCACCAATAGTGCTGCCGTAAGTCCTGGTACATCTTCGCGGCGCCTGGATGAATAGAATACCGCGAATTATGGGCCTCCGCTAAGATTAACTCTCGAATCCCTTCGACATTAGGCACACAAACTCGACCCTGCAATTTCAATACCCTATCATCATCTAGATTTACCTGTGTGGCACCTCCCCGCTGTACTGTATCTCTCAACTCACGCAAATGAGGATCATCAAATTGCCTCTCACGGATACGCTCTAATAAAGAAGAACGAGCGACCGTGCGGGCTAACACCCTGCTAGGCTCAGAAATGTCTAATCTCACGAACCGGTTGGCTAAGGCCTGAACATCTAGAGCTAATGGTCTCTGACTGACCGGAATGTATGCAAGACTACCCATGCTGGCATACTTTCTACTCAATGCATCGGCCACCACATTGGCCTTACCCGGGTGATATAAAATAGTAACATCATAGTCTTTTAGCAACTCTAGCCACCTTCTCTGCCTCATATTCAACTCTTTCTGCTTAAACAAATACTGAAGACTCTTATGATCGGTGTATACTTCACATGCTACACCATACAAATAATGCCTCCGGATCTTCAATGCGTGAATAATCGCCGCCAATTCTAGATCATGCACTGGATAATTCTTCTCATGAATCTTCAACTGCCTCGAAGCATAGGCAATAACCTTGCCATCCTGCATTAACACTGCACCAAGTCCAATACGGGAAGCATCACAATAAACAGTATAAGGTCCCGTACCTGTGGGTAAAACCAATACCGGTGTTGTGGTCAAGGTTGTCTTGAGCTTTTGAAAGCTCGCCTCACATTCATCGGACCATTCAAATTGAACACCCTTTTGGGTCAATCTGGTCAGTGGGGTTGCAATAGACAAAAATCCTTCTACGAATCGGCGATAATAGCCCGCTAACCCCAAGAAACTCCGAATATCCGTGGCTGATGTCGGTCTAGGCCAGCTCTTGACTGCCTCAATTTTCTTCGGATCAACCTGAATACCTGCTGCCGTCACAATATGACCCAGGAATGCAACTGAAATTAGCCAAAATTCACACTTTGAAAATTTTGCATATAGCTGGCTATTTCTCAGAGTCTGTAAGGCCACTCTGAGATGTTGCGCATGCTCCTCCTGACTGCGGGAATATATTAATATGTCATCAATGAAGACTATTACAAACAAGTCTAAATAAGGCCGGAACACCCGATTCATTAATTCCATAAGAGCTGCTGGAGCATTTGTCAACCCAAAAGACATGACCAGAAATTCATAATGTCCATACCGAGTGCGGAACGCTGTCTTAGGGACATCAGATGCCCTAATCTTCAGCTGATGATAGCCGGATCTCAAATCTATCTTTGAAAATACCTTGGCACCCTGAAGCTGGTCAAATAAATCATCAATTCGCGGAAGTGGATATTTATTTTTGATAGTCACCTTGTTTAACCGTCGATAGTCAATGCACATTCTCATCGAACCATCTTTCTTCTTTACAAATAATACGGGTGCACCCCACGGCGAAACACTGGGTCTAATGAAACCCTTTTCAAGTAAATCCTGCAACTGTTCCTTCAATTCTTTTAACTCTGGCGGAGCCATACGATATGGGGGAATGGAAATGGGCTGAGTGCCTGGAGCCAAATCAATGCAAAAATCAATGTCCCTATCGGGCGGCATACCTGGCAAGTCTGAAGGAAATACTTCAGGAAATTCGCGAACCACGGGCACAGAGTCAATAGAAGGAACCTCAGCACTAGAATCACGGACATAGGCCAAATAAGCCAAGCATCCCTTTCCAACCATACGCTCTGAGCCTTAACATAAGAAATAACATTGCGGCTAGTATGACCTGAAATTCCTTTCCACTCTATACGAGGCGAATTTGGCAGAGCTAAAGTCACAGTCTTGGCATGGCAATCTAAAATAGCATGATATAGAGATAGCCAGTCCATGCCTAGTATAATATCAAAGTCCACCATATTTAGGAGTAATAAATCAGCACGGGTCTCGAGACCCTCAATTACTATAATACATGACCGATGAACTCGATCAACCACAATAGAGTCGCCTACTGGTGTAGACACATGAACAGGAACACTCAGTGGATCACTGGGCCGAACCAAGTATGGTGCAAAATAGGAAGACACATACGAATATGTAGACCCAGGGTCAAATAATGCTGATGCCTTTCTATCACAAACCAAAATAATACCTGTAATGACGGCATCAGAAGACTCAGCCTCTGGTCCGGCGGGAAGTGCATAACATCGGGGCTGTGCCCCACCACCCTGAGCAGTATCTCTAGGACGATCAGCTGCTGGCTGGTCTCTACCTCTATCGGTCCGAGCTCCACCTCTATGACCTCTACCTCCACCTCTATGTCCTCTACCTCCGCCTCTAGCCGGCTGGGCAGGCTGTGAGGGAACTGGGGCCTGAATCATGGCACGAGAACCCTGCTGGTGAGATCTGTCAGAAGCTCGAGGGCAATACTTTGCAATGTGCCTAAGATCACCGCACGTAAAACAAGCCCTCGACTGCTGAAAATAGCGAAGTGGTGGTGCACTGATAGGCTGCTGATCAGAGTAGCGTGGCTGAGAATTACGATCACCTGAAGCATCATGAGAAACCTGAAGAGCTGACTGATAAGGCCTAGGAGGATGGCCTCTATCATAAAAATCTCTATCTCCAGACGAGGTACCACTGAATCTACCCGAATTATGAGATCTCTTATTTGATCCATATCTTGCTCCCTGTGACAGAGGCATCTCGATCCGGCGGGCTGCATTAGCCGCCTCCTGAAAAGTGATTTCGGTTCATGCCCCCAAAGCCATATGTAGTCGAATTGGCTGATTCAACCCATCAATAAACCTTCTCACCCTTTCCTGATCTGTGGGAAGTATGATAATAGCATGACGAGCCAGGTCCACGAACCTAGTCTCGTACTGTGTGACATACATAGAACCCCGATGAAGACGCTCAAATTGCCTGCGTAGAGCCTCCCGGTGAGTTGCTGGAAGGAACTTTTCCAAGAACAGTTCTGCAAACTGCTCCCAAGTCAAAGATGACGATCCCGCTGGCCTGGATAGACAATAATCTCTCCACCAAGTCTTGGCGGAACCGGATAACCGAAAAGTAGCAAAATCCACACCATTAGTCTCCACAATACCCATAGTACGGAGAACTTCGTGGCAGCTGTATAGGAAATCCTGTGGATCCTCTGAAGGAGTGCCACTGAATGTGGTAGTGAACAGCTTGGTAAACCTGTCCAATCTCCACAACGCATCAGCAGACATGGCTGCACCATCATTAGACGGAGTCGCAATAATAGGTCGAGCTGCCTCAACTGGCTGAATCACAGGATCCTGAGCCTGGGGAATTACTGGCTCCGGAGTGCGCGTAGCAGGGAGTCTGATTACCTCCTCCAGCCTAAGAAGTGGCTGGTGCTACCGGTAATAAACCTGCTCTGGTGATATGATCCATAAAACCTGCTATCCGGACCAAAGCATCCCGAAGATCCGGTGAAAACAAAGCTCCTCCTGGGACCTGAGCTGGGCCTACTGGAGCTGCTGGGGTTGGAACTTCCTCCTCGATATGAACATGAGGTTCTGTCACTTGGGCCGCTGCTCGGGGATGAGCTCTGCCCCTACCTTGTCCTCTAGGACGACCTCGACCTCGGCCTCTACCCCTAGCGAGAGCTGCCGCTGCTGGGACCTCGGGCTGCTGGTCAGTAGATGAGGATGCACGTGTCCTTACTATCTGCGGAAGAACAGAGTAGAAGTTCAATTAACATTCAAAAGATCAAGTCGCACGACTGGAAAGAATAAAGGGAATATTTTCCTAACTCTGTAGCCTCTGGAGGATAAATACAGACGTCTCCGTACCGATCCTTCAGATTCTACTAAGGTTGTTCGTGAGTTGTGAGACCTGTGCAACCTAGTGCTCCGATACCAACTTGTCACGACCCGGATTTCCCACCATCGGGGTCATGATGGCGCCTACTAAATGGAAGCTAGGCAAGCCAAATATTAATTACACCTTCATTAATTAACAAATTCTTATTAAGACTTATTATTAAAACATATAAATTACAGCGGAATAATCAAAATTAGCGGAAGACTTAGTCAAATATGATAAAGAAACCCAAACATGATACACTACCCAAGACTGGTGTCACAATACTCACGAACTTCTAAGAATAATACACATAATTGTCTGAAAGAAAATACAAGCTGTTTATCTCGATTACATGAGATAACAGAATGAAAAGCATAGATAGAAGAGACGACGGGTCCTGCGGACGCCTGCAAGGCTACCTCGTAGTCTCAGTAGTCGAAAAATCCACAAGTCGCTACCGCCGCTGCTGCTGTCCGTAACCTGTATCCGCGCAAAAAGAGCGCAGAGTGTAGTATCAGCACAACCGACCCCATGTGCTGGTAAGTGCCTGGCCTATCCCAGCGAACTAGTGACAAGGCTAAGGCCGGTCACCCACATAAACCTGTACAGTTGCATATATATATATATATATATATATATATATATATATATATATATATATATATATATCTAAGGCCAGTCACCCGCATAAACCTGTACAGTTGCAATATATATATATATATATATATACAATACATTTATAAGGAAAAAACTCTGCTCTGAAATAACAGTCAATAACTCGTGATATCCAGAATAATCTAATCAACAGAATAATTCTTACTTTCATATCTCAATTCCTCTTTCATTTCATATCTCGTGGTAGGCGTACCACCCGCTCCCAACTATCACGGTAATTACCTCTTGTGGTAGGCGTACCACCCGCTCCCAAATATATCAATAGGCTACCGGCAACTATGGCCAATGCTAAGATTTAAATCACTTTGTGGTCGGCGTGTCACACGATCCCATTTCTTATTATATAAGTGGTCGGCGCGCCACACGATCCCAATTCATAAATATATAAGTGGTCGGCGCACCACACGATCCCAAATCATAAATATATAAGTGGTCGGCGCGCCACACGATCCCAATTCATAAATATATATATTACCGGCAATTAGCCAATAATCTCTACATCAACAATATTTATAATTACCGCTTTTAAACCAATAATTGATAATAATTTCAACAATTTATCTCCATTACCGGTATAACACCAATAACTCTTAATCAACAATTTATTCATAACTAAATTCCTACTCCTTCAAGCTAGGATAGATTAAATACTTACCTCGAAAGTTCACGAACGATTCAATCCGTAGCAATGCCTTTTCCTTTTGAATTTGACTCCAATCCAACCGTATCTATACACAATTGATTTAATATCATCAATTCTACTTAACAAACTAGTTCATATTGCTAAATATGATTTTTACAACATTCTGCCCGGAATAGTAAAAATCGACCCCGGGCCCACATAATCGAAACTCAAGTTTCGAACCAAAATAAGTTCACCCAATCCTCCATGAGTTCAAATATACAATTTGTTCTTAAGTTCGACTCCAAAACGAGGTCTTGATCGCAAATTCATTGAAAGCCCTAATTATACCCATTTCTCCAATTTTTCAACCAATTTACACATGTTTAAGCCTAAGAATTTGATTGATGTTGATGAAAAATGAAGAAGACGAGTTAAACAATACTTACCCAATGAACTTTGATGAAGAAATGCCCCAAAGATCGCCTAAGAGTTGTGGAGAAGAAAGGATTTTGTGAAAATGGGATAAAATCCCGTAAGTGTTCTGTTTTGGGTATTAATTCACTGGGCGGAAATTTACCCTACGTGATCGCGTGAATTGGGCTGCGATCGCGTAGAGGAAAGACCGGCCTCTTATGCGATCGCGTGCAAAAGGTTGCGATCGCGTGGAGAAAAGATTGGAAGCTACGCGATCGCGTGAGGGATGCTGCGATCGCGTAGAGGAAACTCACCGGACAGCCTATTTGGCCTATGCGATCGCGTGAACATGACTGCGATCGCGTGGGGGAAGAACTCGAAGCTACGCGATCACGTGAGGGATGCTGCGATCGCGTAGAAGAACTGGCCAATGCTGTGCGATCGCGTGGATGAGGCCGCGATCGCGTAAAACAAAATCCCTCTGCAGAAACAGCAGAATTCCTGCTGTGTTTTCAAATCCAAAAACACCCCGAACCACCTCCGAAACACTCCCGAGCCCTCGGGGCTCCAAACCAAATATGCACACTAACTCAAAAATATCATACGAACTTGCTCGCGCGATCAAATCGCTAAAATAACATCAAAATCAATGGATTGAGCCTTAAAACTCAAGAATTCTTTCAAATTTCATAATTTCCAAAATTTCCAATTTAAGGCCGAAATGCGTCAAACGACGTCTGTTTTCAACCAAACTTTACAGGAAGCGCTTAACCAATATATATGACCTGTACCGGGCGTCGGAACCAAAATACGAGCCCGATACCAGTACTTTTTAATCAAAATTCAGTTTCATTTTCCTTAAACATTTTCGGAAAACAATTTAACAGAAAAATTCTTTTACCGGGGTTCTAGACCTCGGATTTCAATTCCGGGCATATGCCCAAGTTCCATATTTTTCTACGGATTTTCTGAGACAGTCAAATCATGGATCCGAGTCCGTTTACCAAAAATGTTGACCAAAGTCAACCATATCAATATTAATATCAAAATTCTTCAACTTTTTCACATATTTCACATATTTCAACATAAATATTTTTCCAGCTTTGTGCCTGGACTGTGCACGCAAATCGAGGCAACTATAAATGAGGTTTTCAAGACCTCAAAAGCTCGGAATGATTAATAAAACAAGTGATGACCCTTTGAGTCGTCACAGCCAAATTGGCTATACCATCAGCAACCGAATTAGCCTCACTATAGCCTCCCTAGAGATGTATAGCGAAATCTAAATCTACAATGAATTTGGTGTAGTTCGCAATGGATTTGTCCATCTCAAATTTGGAAATTCATTTTAGTAACTAAAATGCACATGACGCAACTTCTTCACTTTTGTCAACTTATCTATTAGTACTCCTGACTTTATAAATACTGAATCGCTTTGAACGTACTACAAAGCAAAATAATCATTTACTACTGTTTTCCTTCATACTTCGACATTTGTGTGATACTACAAATAGATCCCAAAAGAATCATTAAAGGAACTACTAGTTCATACATCTATATATCTATATATATATTTATAAAGGAGGGACAATAGAAGATGAGTTGGCACCACTCTTTGGCTTGCATTAGTATTTATCTATTTTGTCAATTTTTTGGCTTTTTACTTTTTTCTCCTGGTATGAAAATGAAAATAAAAATTTTAAATATAATCTTCCCTCATTAACGAAAGGAACAATCCCAAGAACCGTTGCAACTTATTACCATTTACTAATAATGGTTAAGAGAGGGACTATATATATTTGTATTTATTTACTATTTTTTATTGAAACGTTGCAGACGGTTTCAAGAGCTTTAGAAAATAATTGTTACACATTAGCATTTAGTACTACTCCTTAAATGTTGCTAACTAGACGGTTTCAACAATACTGCCAAAATATTGTTGTAAATTGGAGTTTCTTCTGCTTAGAAATATACTTTTGTCTGTTAACAAAGTGGAAGAGAGATTCATGGTTTAAATGTCCGTCGCCAATAGAAAATGAAGATGAAATTCCGCTTTATATCCACTCGGGTTTATCTATCTCTCAATATTCAAGGTAAGAGATGCTTCGTTGTACAAGATTGCTTCATATTTTATGCTCTTCATTCCAAAAATAAGCAGGTTATATATTAGTTCAACCAACAAATATAATTCCGACACTATTACCAAAAATTAAATACTACCTAGGTAAAAAATAAATTTAATAACATTTTGAAAAAAACAAATTCATGAAAAGAAGATTATTTTTTTATTTCCTAAAAATTAGTACTATTTTTTTTTGGGAGAGGGGGGGGAGGGGAGCAGTATCTGTTCTTCAAATTTTTGGTTCTACTTTTATAAATTTTCGTATATTGGCTTTCAGCATGATTATATCGTGAAATTAGAAGAAAGAAGAAGATAGTTCCCGTTTAATCATTTAAGAGCTCTTTGACAACTATAAAGATTATATGAGTTTATCAAGTACATGATAAGATATTTCTCATGTATCCTCTTTTGTTGGTTCAATGTAGAAGTATTTTAGCTTGGAAAATAACCTACAAAAGTGAATCATTTAGATTGAAGAAGTCATTGAACTCTCAAGTTGTAATATAGTTACATATGAATATTTGAAATATCTAACATTTTTTTATGGATTTTAATTTTTAAATATTTGACTCTTATTATTTCGTGATAACAGTCCGAGAAAAGGTATTTTTCATTGGATGAGAAAGGAGAGGGCATGCTGGAAAAAAAAAATTACGGTCGACAAATTTCTTAGGTAAACCAATAAATCTACTTTTTTTTTTTTTGCATTTCCCTCACCGTTTCATTCATCATATTTTAAAAGTTCAAGAGTCCATTAGACTACTTAATCTATATATAAATATAAAGGTAGGAATGAAAGAGCTAGGGTGGCATCTCTCTTTGGCCAGCAGTAATATTTTTCTAATTTCTGAGTTTTTTGGCTTCTCACCTTATTTTTAATAAGAAATCAACATATTCATGAGTTTATAATAGAACTTAGTGTATTTATAACTATCAAATAAATAAACATAAAGATTTGTCAAGGCAATAAAGAAGTACAGTAAATTAGGCTGGTCAAACATTTAACAATTTTGTCTCTTTTTCTTTCCCTTTCTCTATTCAATTACCTCTCCTTTAAATCCCTTACATAACATTTCAATTCTAAATTAATTCTTACCATTTAGAGTTAATTTTCAGTTACAACTTTATATATGTATGCAACAGTTATAACTGTAGAATTTGAAAGGTGCCTTCACCACTAAATTCTAAACACCTATATAAATAGAATACCATATGCATTCACCATCTCACTTTTCCACAAATTAAATCCAAATCATGTAAAGTGTGCATTTGCAAAAATGGTTGAGATATAAGGATGAGTGAAGGTAAGGAGCCAATGCATTAACAATTCAAGGCCATTTGTATTTTCTATCCTGACCTCCGCTTAAATCATCACTATACTATAATAGAGATTGTTTACTCCAAAGTTGATGAATTATCATGATAGCTTAAAGCGGATTGAAAATACTATATGAATCACTCTTTCTTCACTCTTCAAGTCTCCAAAAAGAGGAATGAAGGATTTTGATGAGAGGTTTAAAATATCATATCACGAGGAGAAGAAGAAAGAAGAAAAGAAGCTAGGGTTAGAAGTTTAGATTAGAAACTATCACCAATTTAATATATTTTTGCAACATAGAGTCTTGTGTGAATGTAATTTTTGTCTTGCTATTTCTCTTTTTTTTTTTTTTTTCTGTTGAAGCACAATTCAACTTTATAGGAGATAATGATGAGAGTATTTTAAGAAAAAACTGATTATTGAGAATTTTGCATAAAATTAGGAAGAGATTTAGGGGAGGAAAAGGAAAATGAAAACAAAACAATTGGAAAAGGAAAGAGAAACAGAAAAGTTACAAGAAAAAGAAAGGAAAGGAAATATTCGACCGAATCAAAATTTAATTTCAAAAGATGTTTCATTTACTTTGTTTCACATATATACGGTAGGTTTTAGTTACTTTATTTATCCTTTCTTTTCTATTACTTCATGCTTTGTTTAAAATATAAAACAAATTATAAAAAATATTAATAACTACCTAAGAAACTTTAAATGTTCAAATAAAATATTATTTTCTTTATTTCAATTTATGTGAACTTTTTCGAGTCTAAGGGACAAACAAACTAATTTTAATGTGAATTTTGACTTAGAATATTAAAAAATTTAAATAACTTTACATATATTAGAAACTAAATTACTATAAATTAAAATAGTTATTAACTCAAGATATTTAAGAAGTATTTTTAAAAAATGTGCTCAAAAATAATTTTATTGATATTTCAAAAAGTTATGGTTTCATATAAAATGGAAAACATTAAAATACATAAGATCTATCTGTGTATGCAAACACATTTATAGAAGTGAAAGTACTCTCTATTTTAAATAGGAATATGGCAAATATCTCTTCTCTAATATAACAAAAATAATTTCAAAAGAATTATCACTATAGTCTAATTAAAAAAATTGGACACAAAAAATAAATTTTAAAACCGCGCGAAGCGCGGCCAAATGCACTAGTAAAAATATAAAGCTGGGCAATAAGTGAGTTGATGTGGCACTTTCCTGAGCCAGTTTTTTTATTTATCTTTTTTTCTTAGCATTTTGCCCTTTTCTTCTAATACCAAAATATGACCGTACTAGAAAATCCAACAGACAACAGTTAACACTTTTAGCTGTTATAATAGTGTTAATTAATTCCAATTTTAATATAATTCTTAATTATTAAATCAATAAAATTTACTTACGTTAAGAACCACAGAGTGGAATAAAGTGCCTTTTAAGAATTGACAAGCCAAAACTTTGGCTTTTCAACTTTCAAGCCCACCACTTTTAGTATATAAAGACAAACTTGCCCAATCAAAAATAACTGTAGTCGTAGCGATGCTTTATGCAAGCAAATTGATGATCAATAATGTTGAAGGATTATTAGATAAATATTTTAGACATATTCATTAATGTGGCCATTAGGATGCAGAAGCTTCAACAATCTTCTGATATAATTGTATTTTTTGCTCTCTCCTCTCTCTCTGATACATATCAAATGCTAAAGTACGATAAAACTGATTCTATGTGTCAAACTTTATCATGAGTTGCAAATATTCCATACTCTCATGGCCCTTTGAAATGAGATGTGTCTGCAAAGCCAATCTCGTGGCCACCATTAGGATTTCATATTCTCAAGTTTCAAAGAACTCTCATCCCGTCTGTCTCAGTGGGTATGGCTGATTGTAATTTCCTTGAGAAACAAGTCGCGTGGATTCAAAGGGTACATATATATATATATATATATATATATATATATATATATATATATATATATATATATATATATATATATATATATATATATATATATATATATATATATATATATATATATATATATATATATATATATATATATATACGAAGTTTAACAACTTTGAACTTTGTAACTAACTTGCAGTTATATGAGTTTACGAGGAAAGATAACGTGGTTTAAATTCGGATTACATAAAAATGAAGTAGTATTTTTCTAATGTCTTTTATACGTGCTTTATTGTCTACCGAAAATAATTATTGAGTAGAAAAAGGTTCAATTTGTCGCCTTTGATTTGCTGCTTATTTTGTGTTATAAATGATGAGATATTTTTTGTTATTATCTTTTTGTATTTCAAGGATTATGAGTGCGTATGTCATTTGTTTTGAGAGGATTAGGCTAGGGAAATTATTATTTCAGTTAACGAGTAGTTCATGAATTTTTTTTCTGATTTTGCTTCAATAATACATTTTTTTTTATAAGGTAAAGGTTTTCTTCTTCAATACTTTTAAATATTATCCGGTGGATAATTTAATGAAAGATCCTATTGAGATATATCATGCGTTTAAGGATAAGTTTTGAGTTGTTGACACATCATATTCCTTGTCAATGTGATTTTCATGTAATGTTGTTTAATGTTTGCTTTGAGTGGGTCGAGTTATTAACAGTATTCCAATATGTATTATGTCACTACCAATCTATGGTTACCTTTTATTCTGTGGTTTTGAAAACTAGGGAACATGTCAAATGGAGTATGTATTCGTGATGACTGGGCCAACTCTTATAAATATAGAAAAAGTGTGGCCATCTCATCCATGTGATTTTATAAACAATACCAACAAATATAAGAAGCATTTGCAACTGATTTTTTTTTCATTGTTGGATTATTAGGGTAGAGTTATTTGAGTAGTTTATTGGTATAAATTACTGATAAGACACCAAATTATGGTAGACGGATGATCTTAACACTATATTACTTTTTTGTTAATATATATATGTGACGACCCGGCCCGTCGTCACGGGAATTACCATCCCGTTATGTTGTAATTATATGTTTCATGCTTTTATATTAGTGTTAGAGTCTATCGGGTGAGTTAGGAGTAAATTGGATTGAAAATGAGGCATATAGCCTTTTTGAATGAAACTTGAATATGGAAAGTCAGTCTGGAGTTGACTATTTAGTTAGAGGGATCGGAATCAGATTCTGATGATTTGGCTAGTTCCGAGAGGTGATTTGTGACTTAGGGGAGCGATCGAAATTGAATTCGGAGGTCCGGTGTAGAAATAGGCTTGAATTGGCTAGGGTTGAATTTTGGCGAAATCCGAACGGTAAGTGAGATTTTGATTCGGTGGTCGGAATGGAATTTCGAAAATTTTTGTAGCTTCGTCATGTGATTTTGGATATATCCGCAAATTTTCAGGTCATTCAGACGTCGTTTGGTTGGGTTTTGATTGAATGTTAGTTTCAAAAGTTTTGAAGAAACTTAGACTTGAATCCGTGTGTAATTGGTGATTTTGATGTTTAGGATGGTATTTTTATGATTGGAACAAGTTTGTATCGTGTTTTGGAGTATGTTGGTGGTTTTCATTGGGGTCCCGGGGGCCTCGGGGTGAATCCAGACCATCATCCGGCATTTTTGAACATGGAAAATATGCAGAAAAATTGCAGAAACTGTGCAGAAGGTTAAGCCTTCGTGTTCGCGAGGGCAAGGCCCGTGTTCGTGTAGGCTGGGGCATCTTGGTCATCGCGTTCACGAGGGGAGGTACCGCGTTCGCGTAAGAGAAAGACGGGAAGCATCGCGTTCGCGATAGTATGGGCCGCGAACGCGTAAGAGGAAAAGGCAAAGCATCGCGTTCGCGTGGATTGGGGACGCGTTCGCGTGGAAGGAATCCCGGCTGGCTGCAGAGTTGTGCATCGCGAAAGCATGAGGCATGTCGCGTTCGCGAAGGGTATTTTGGTCAGAGCATCACGGACGCGTGACAGGCAACGCGAACACGAAGAAGGAATTGACCTGGCAGTGAAATTAAAACCCAGAACAGACCAGTCGCGGGTTTGCACTCCATAAACACAAATTTTGAGTTCTGGGGAGAGAAACTCACTGGAGATTGCTGGGAAATCATCGGGAGTTCATCGAAGGTAAGTTTTGTGGCTTAATTACATCATTTTATCATGAAATCCTTGGTTAATTCTCTATAAATGGAAGATTTAAGGTGGGTTTTAGTCCTAGGCCTAAAATTAAAGAAAAATACTGATTTGAGTGGGCAAATGGAGTCCGATTTTAGTAAATTTTATATGCCTAGACTCGTATTGAGACGAGGGTTCCGAATATGTAACTTTCGTAATTTTTCGAGAAGCGTACCAAAAGTCGAGTTTTGACAACTTTGGGAATTTTGATGTAAATTGAGTTGTTTTGGCTGGGTGTTGTCCCATTGGCCTAATTTGTTGTGTTTCTACTATATTTGATCAGATTCTACAGTGTGGAGCTTGATTCTTGTGGCAAGGGCATCGCGGAGTAGTCATCGTGCCATATTGAGGTAAGTAATAGATGTGGGTGATGACCAGCAGGTTTGAAACCCGGTATACCACTTGTGACGTTGTATAGCGGCGAGACACGTACTCTCTTGTGAGTGCGGGGTCGATTGTGATTTGGGGACTATGGATTAGTCCGACCTGTTATTACTGTGTTATGATATTGGCTATTCTTGAGCCGTTGAACCTCCTTCTCGGATGGTTGCATATTATATTACGATATTGGCTACTCTTGAGCCGTTGAACCTCCTTCACGGATGGTTGAGTATACTTATGGGCTGTGAGCCAGTTATTGGATCCTGCGAGGGTCGTTATCATTGTTTTATGATATTGGCATGCTAGTTTTACTACCAGTCCGTAGCTATTACTGTTATCATGATATTTCCAATCTCTGGAACTTTGATATTACTGTTTTCAAATGGAAAAAAAATGATAAAAGAGTTTTCAAAACTACTTTTGAGCTCGCGAGGCTGCATTTGCATATTAGCTGACTGGTAGTGGATCGCGCTGCACGCCGCAGCGTATATTCATGATATTGTGCTTGGGCTGTAGGAGCCCCTCCGGAGTCTGAACCCCCACAGTGAGCACGGGTACCCAAATTGGACCGGGCTACGCGCCGTAGCGGTCATTTCATCCATTGCATTGCATTTAGCTACATCTGCTAGCTGTTATACTATATTGTTGATATTATGTTGGTTCTCTACTATTGATATTGAACTGTTACAGGGTATTGGTTACAGTTTTACATAGTGTTTTATTGTGGATTTCTTATCTACGCTGTCTTACCCCTGTTTATTACCACTAAGTCTGACAGTACTCATTTTACTCCCTGCACCTTGTGTGCCGATCCAGTTACCTCTCAGCAGACCTGTTCCGGTAGCCGCTCAGAGGCATTGTGCGGGATAGTCGAGATAGCTGCAGCGTCCGCAGGACATGGCTCCCCTTTTTGATGTCTTTTATTTTCATGTTGTCATTCTTTTCCGCACTGAGTTTTGTTGTAAACTCTATTTCACTTATGTTCTTTTAGAGGCTCTTGACTCTTGACCCCTCGGTCTTTGGGGAGTTGTACTATTTTGGGACTTGGTTCCCTGTTTCGACATTTCTATCATTGTTGTTTTATAAATTGTTATGCTTAAATGGGATAAGGCGAGCTCTTAGCTCCATGATTGTTTTTGATTGGTCAGGCTGGCCTAGCAGTGTGCTGGGCGTCATCAATACCGAGTTTGGGGTCGTGACAAGTTGGTATTAGAGCCTAGGTTTACTAGGCCTCAAGAGTCTTCAGCCGGTTAGTAGAGTCTTATGGATCGGTTTGGGGATGCCTGTACTTATCCTCGGGAGGTCGCGAACCTTTAGAAAACACTTTACTTTCTTGAACTCGTCGTACGATCTTGTTGTTCTAAGAAGTGAACTTCTATATTCTATTCTCTCACAGATGGCGAGAACGCGAGCATCAGGACGAGGTGGACGACCTCCATTGCCACCTGTTAGAGGCCGTGGGCGCGGTCGTGCTAGAGGTAGAGGTAGAGCGGTTGAGGCAGTGCCAGTTGACCCGCCCGTTGTACCAGTTCAGGAGCAGCCCCCAGTGGTTGATGCTCCAGCAGCCCCAGTTCAGGCCCAGACTGTATCTATTGCTATTCCTGGTCTTCAGGAGACTCTTTTCCAAATATTATCGGTGTGTTCCGATTTGGCTCGGGTAGTATCAGCTACCGCTGCTGCAGCGACATCTCAGACAGGGGGTGGTGTCACACCTCCTTTTGGCGCGCATACCCCGAAGGATAATGCATAAGGGAGTTTTTCCAATTTAAATGACAATATTCGAAATGGGATTATTTATTTCAGAGTCGCCACTTGGAATAAATTATGGTGTCCCAAGTCACCTATTTATTTAAATCCCAAATCGAGGAAATTTTCGACTTTCCAAATGAAGTCTGCGAACCAGAAATTCTAAGTAAGGAATTCTGTTGACCCGAGGGAAGGTGTTAGGCACCCCCGGATCCCGTGGTTCTAGTACGGTCGCTTAAATTATTGTAATGGCTAAATATCCCATTTTAAAACATGTTCAATACTATAATGCAATTTTAAATCATTTACCGCGTTTGTTTTTTTTTTATTTTTAAAGAAAAAGTAAACATTGTTATTGTGGGGCCATGCAATTTCATTTATTCTATTTGGCGAGGCTCGTAACATTTTTTATTTAAAAGGATAATCCTAAAGTGACTACATTTTTTCTATTTAGTTTGTCTCTAAAAGAAAAGAAAAAGTCCTAATTAATTACATGCTTAAAAGGCTACTCTATATTAGTACAAAAGGTGTTCCCTCACAAGCCGACTACATGACAGATATATTCTTCAAAATATAAAACTAACTACAATTTGACAAAACTAATAAAATGTAAAATAACAGCAAATATTAATCAACAACTTGCTTTTCTATTTCATTTCAAAACTTCAACTTCCAATTCGATCTTATATCAACACATGATTTTTAGAATGTGTACCTGGTAATGGAAAGAAGGGGAAGATGGAAAATCAACAGGGCGGTGAAAGTACAACAACAAACAATAACAACCAGCAGTAGCTTCAACATCTAAATTCAGAAAATCCCAACAACATGGAGAAAAACCAGTAAAAATAGAGAAGAAAACTATATTCTGGAATTTCTCTTTGCTTTCTCTTTCTAGCTTTGAACTCTCTTCAATTCTCAAAAGAAATTCTCAAAAATTAAATTTTGTCCGTGTATACTTCTGTATCCAGAGTGTATACTGATCTTCTTATTTTTCTTCTCCTCCTATTTTTCCTCTCTTTTTTCCACCACTTTTTTCATAAATCTTTTCTTCTATTTATAGGCAATTCAGATTTTTTTATTAAAAAGAAAATATTTTTTAATTTAAAGAAAACCCACTAATCTATGTTTTCTTCTCCTTGTTTTCTTCCTTGATTTCCTTGCCCCCACTACTTTATGTTATGTGATTATGATTATTTTTGGCTAAAAAATCTGAAATTTTCTTTTTGGGCCAAGGGGTATTGGGTTGGGTAAGGGTGCTTAGGATTGGGCTTGTAACTTAATTTGCAAGATGGCCCAACCCAAATTTTTCTATTTTGTTCTTTTCCATTATTCAACTTCCTAATTAATAAAGCCATAATACTAAGATTAACTTATAGAAACTAAAATTATCTTGAAATACTAATTAACTCAGAATAATAATTGTCACCTAAATTTAAATAGTAATTAAAATACAATCACACATTTTGGACATTAAAGGGAAAAATGCAAAAGATGCCTATTTTTTTGTGATTTTTATTTTGTAAGATAAAATTAATTACTCCTAATTTTAGAATTAAATCCTAAATGTAAATGCAATATATTTTTTTATTTTTTTTAATTTAACAAATAAATATGCACAAAAAAAGGATATTAAATTCGCAACAATTATAAAAACAAAGAAAAAATTATTTTATTTGAATTTTGTGGGAATAACTCATATGTAGGGTAAAAATCACGTGCTCACGGGAACACGAAGAGTTTCAGTGCAAAGATAAGTGAGCAACTATGAACGAATTTTGCCCGTTCGAGTATTCCGTTGTGAAGCATTTTGAAAAAGTTTTGACCGCACTCTGCTTCAGAGTTTGCCTACATATCCTAGGCTAAACAGGAATCAGGTTAGTGTAGTTCAGGAAGGTCTGGTAGCTGGGACTACCAAGGACTGTGATCTCACTGCTGTTGCTGTTGTTACTGCCGTCACTGCTGACTGACCCCTTATTACACCATGGTAAAAATAAAAGAAGCTAGCCTAAGCTACGGTCTATGAATTATAAAAAATCATATCTGTGTCTTCCAACTTGTTTTTTGTGTTTTCTTGATCTTGTATCTTGTATTCCTTCCAACGACATTCTTGTTATTGCCTTGAACTTGTATTTTCTCTTCCAAAGGCACTCGTGTTATTGCCTTGACTTGTATTTTCTCTTTCACCGACATTCTTATTGTTGCCTTAAACTTGTATTTTCTCTAACGGCATTCTTGTTATTGCCTTGAACTTGTTCAACTTGAAATATGCTTCCATTTTCCAGGTGGACCCCTGCTTCTGACAAAATAAACAACCAAAGAAAGATTTTTCTGCCCCAGTATGGTGATAGGGCACATCATGTCAAAATTTAAAGAAAAAATTTCATTTTTTTTAAACAGAAATTAAAAAAATGCAGAAATGTATTCCCTTGTTATCCAGGTGGGCGCCTGATGCATGAAAAATGAAAAATGCAGAAAATATTCCCTTGTTTTACAGGTGGGCGCCTGAACAGAAATTAAAAAATGCAGAAAAGTATTCCCTTATTTTCCAGGTGGGCGCCTGATGCATTGAAATAAAAATGCAGAAAATATTCCCTTGTTTTACAGGTGGGCGCCTGAACAGAAATTGAAAATTGCATAAATATATTCCCTTATTCTCCAGGTGGGCGCCTGAACAGAAATTAAAATTTTACCTTGTGACTGAAGTTTATCTTAGGTGAAATTTTTTTTAGACTAAGACATTTAATCTTAGGAGAAAGTTTTAACATACTAAGATTTTGATTCTCATTGGACTATGTCCACTTCATTGTAATCTTAGGAGGATTATCCATCGGACTGAGTTTATGACTCCAGGAGATAATTCTTCGGACTGGGTCTATTTTCTGTGTGCTCTCAGGAGGAAGATCCATCGGAGATTATGACTCAAGGAGATAATTTATCATACTGGGTCTATGTGACGACCCAAAGGGTCATCACTTATTTAATTAATCATTTCGAGCTTCTGAGGCCTTGAAAACCTCATTCTATGTTGCCTCGATTTACGTGCACGATCCGAGCATGTAGCCGGAAAGATTTTGTGATAGAAAATATGAATTCTATGAGAAATTTGGATAAAAATGATATTAATATTGATATGATTGACTTCGGTCAACATTTTTGGTAAACGGATCCGGACCCGAGATTTGATGGTCCCGAGAGGTCCGTAGGAAAATATGGGACTTGGACATGCGTCCGGAGTCGAATTCGAGGCCTAGAGCCCAAGTTATGAATTTTTATGTGAAATTGTTTTTGATGCAATTATTAAAGGAAATAAATTAATTGACCTTGGTATCGGGCTCGTATTTTGGTTCCGACGCCCGGTACAAGTCTTAAATATTATATATATGATTTCTGTAAAGTTTGGTGACATTTGGATGTCGTTTGAGATGTTTTGGACCTTGAGTCCCAAGTTTGAAAGTTTTGAAAACTAAAGGCATGAAAATCATGCATTTGAGGCTTGATTTGATGAAAACGAGGTGATATTGGTGATGTGATCGCACGAACAAGTTCATAATGTGTTTTTGAGGTTATGTGCATATTTGGTTTGGAGCCCGAGGGCTCGGGTGAACTTTGGATAGGCCACGAGATCAATTTTTCATGTTAGAAGTTGCTGTCTGCAACTGGTCTGCATAGTTCGCAAATGCGAACAATAGTTCGCAAATGCGAACTCCCCACTATTCTGCAGAGTTCGCAAATGCGAACAATAGTTCGCAAATGCGAACTCCCCCTATTATGCCTGAGTTCGCAAATGCGAACAATAGTTCGCAAATGCGAACTTGACCCTACTGTGCTTGTGTTCGCAAATGCGAGCTATAGTTCGCAAATGCGAACTGGCCACTATTCTGCCTGGGTTCGCAAATGCGAACAATAGTTCGCAAATGCGAACCTCCCCATATTTAGCCTGTGTTCGCAATTGCGAACAATAGTTCGCAAATGCGAACTTCCCAATTTTGCCTTGGCTTCGCAAATGCGAAGAAAAGTTCGCAAATGCGAACTTCCCACCCTTAGCTTATTTTTCAAACTCCAGAAATTGGTCGGGGTTCGCAATTGCGAACCCATGTTCGCAAATGCGAACACGAGACCTGAAAAACACGAATTTCAATCATTTCTTCACATTTTACAAAACCAAAACACCCATTTGCGATTCTTCAAGGATTTCTTCTTCATCAAAACGATTGTAAGTCACTTTTTACTTAATTCTTTCAATTCCTAACATCATTAAACATGTTTTTCATAAGAAATCAAAGATTTTCATGGTAAAATTCTTGTTTTTGTTAGAAAATAGGGTTTTTCATAAATTGGGGAATTGGACCTCGAATCGAGGTCCGATTTTGAAACAAATTATATATATGAACTCGTGGGGGAATGGGTAACCGGATTTTGGCTCTAACCCCGAATTCCGACCATGTGGGCCCGGGGTTGAAATTCACTATTCATGGCAGAATGTTGTAAAAGTTGTATTTGGTATTAAGAATTAGTTTGTTGAGTAAAATTGATGATATTAAATCAATTGTGTATAGATACGGTTGGATTGGAGCCAAATTGAAAGAAAAGACATTTCCACGGAGTGAATTGCTCATAAGCATTCGAGGTAAGTGTTTGTTCTATCCTAGCTTGAGGGAATAGGATTATGTGTTATGTGTTATGTGATCGAGTGCGGTGTATGGGCTGTGGTGACGAGCATCCATACACTGGCGTCTAGTATGACCGTGAGTCGTTGGAAAATGATATTTTGAGATATATTACAGGTGAATTGTTATTGTTCTCCCTTGTCGGGACTTGTTGTGAAGATAATTATTGATTGCCCTTGATGGGACGATTTATGAATTGTTGTTTCTTTCTCTGCCCTAACTGTGATTGTTATTTGGGTGAGGAAGAGTGATAATGCACGAAGGGTGATGCCGTGCCATGTTTATTTATTTATGCACGAAGGTTAATGCCGTGCCATGTTTATTTATTGATTATGCACGAAGGATCATGTCGTGCCCTGTTATTGAACCATGTACGAAGGATCATGCCGTACTATGGATGTGAGGATGAGAGTAAAAGCACGAAGGGTGATGCCGTGTACTTTATTTGTTTGTTTGGTGAGGATGAGAGTAAAAGCACGAAGGGTGATGCCGTGTACTTTATTTGTTTATTTGGTGAGGATGAGAGTAAAAGCACGAAGGGTGATGCCGTGTACTTTATTTGTTTATTTGGTGAGGATGAGAGTAAAAGCACGGAGGGTGATGCCGTGCAATTGCTTGCTATTCCTTGACTTGATATTATTTGTTTTTCCATTATACTTTGTTTTTCCTTGTGAAATTATTAACCGTGGTTAATTGTTGAATTCTTTAAGATATTCCTTATTGTGTTAATACTTGATTATTTCTTGTTATTTTGTGGTACACATATATATATTGAATTGCACGGGTTTATGTGGGTGTCCGGTCCTAGGCTTGTCACTACTTCGCGGGATAGGCCAGGCACTTACCGCAGACATGGGGTCGGTTGTCGTCGATGCTACACCTCGTGCGTTTTTGCACTGAGTCCAGTGTTACGATCGGGAGCGACAGCAACGATAAATAGATTGCGTGGGAGTTGATCACATTTGAGACCGAGGTAGCTTGCGGACGTCCGCAGGGCCGGCGTCTCTTTCTTTATTTATGTTAATAGCTGTAGTCTCATTGTTCCGAGACAAACGGAATTATGTTATATTTCCTTCAGAGACTTTTATGTGTAGTATTCCATAGTAGTTTGTGAGTTGGTGACTCAAAGTCTTGGGTAGAGGACTTCAGAGTATGATTTTTACCTTGTGATTTGTTATTTCCATTTCGATAAAGTATTCCGCATTTATTTAATTAAAATTGTGTTAAAAACAGGATAGTATGAATACGAGTGGCTTGCCTAGCTACCACGAGTAGGCGCCATCACGATCCCGATATTGGGGGAAAATTCGGGTCGTGACAGTCTATTTCAATTCAGACTTTCTTAAGTCTTTTAAATTCAACAAACTTTCCTTTCTTTTTCCAACTTCTACTTTTTCCATTTGTTTTCAAATTGTGCTCTCCTTTTCTTTTCAAATTACGCATTCGTTTCTTTTCCCAACTTCTAAATTGACTTCCGCCTTTCCTTTGTTTTCAATTTACATTATCCCTTTATCTTAGGTGAAAAATTCATCAGACTAAGTTTTTATCTTAGGAGAAAGTTTCAACAGACTAAGATTCTTTCCTTTTATCTTAGGTGAAAAATTCATCAGACCAAGACTTTTATCTTAGGAGAAAGATTCAACAGACTAAGATTTTATCCATTTATCTTAGGTGAAAAATTCATCGGACTAAGACTTTTGTCTTAGGAGAAAGTTTCAACAGACTAAGATTTTATCATTCTCCGACACTTGTTTCCTTTACCTTCCAACTTGAACTGTCCAACAATCGTATTTACCTTCATTCTCTTCGGATGACTATCCGATTTCAAGAAAATGACAAAAAATTTTATTCTGCCCTAGTTTGATGATTCTTTTGCCCCTGTTTCAAAGCAAAGAAAAATCTGTTAGTTTAAAATGCGGTGGTTGGTTGTGGCCTTGAACTTTGATGGCGACTGTTTTCCACTTGAATGCCTTGCCTTATTTGCGACTATCCATTTCACTTCTTATTTGTTCAAACCCGTCTTTCTTATGGCATGTATGTTGTTCCTTTCTTGATGGATCCCACAAAGTCCGATCTTGAAGTCTATAACTCCTTCAATGACTTCATTTGACAACCTTGGGTATTTCTTGACTGATTCTTTCTTTATACCTTCTCTCTTTCGAACTCCATACTTCCATTTGTTATATTTTCTCCCGAGTTGACACTTTGCCGACCTTTGTGTCTCGCATGATCCCCAAACATTTTAATTGTTACCCGCTTTATTGCACATGTTGCTCTTTTGGCTTAAAGCATTGGCCTTGTCTTTTCCTGACTTACGACAATTGTCGTGTTGGCTAAATCCCATCTTGGAAATCTTGGTGGAAAATTTTGAAATTATTTCTTTACTTGTTATGATCCGAAAGACTCAATAATAGGGAGGGTAAAACAAGGTGTGAAGAATAGAGAGAAAGGGAAAAAATACAATTCCTAACAAGAAACCTACAGAAGAATGACCTATCAGATTTTGAATACCAACTTTAGCGACCTTGACATGCACTTTTGGCTTTCTCTGTATAGAAATTTTGATGCTCAACTCTTGTTGAAAGTTCTGCCGTGAAACCGGTCTTCAACATTTCTTTGATATGATTCAACTCCTTAGTCGACTTGTAGTGCCCATAGGGTTTTCACCATCAAGCCTCTCTCATTTTGATTTTTCTTTCTCTCAACTCACCGTCACCTTACGGTGCCCGTGCGAGTTTTCACCGATAAGACTCTATCATTTTGATTTCTCTCATCTTGGAGTCTTGTGGTGTTCTCATCATCTTTCTCGAATTCCTCATTCTCCTTTATTCGGACTGGAGTGTTGCCCCTGATGTGATTCACCTTTGCTCGTTTGACTCGGCATTTCTTGAAGATTGATCGAAAGGTCTTTCTTTGGACCGTAATGCAGGCTTTTGGATGGGATTTAGAAAAAGGGATATAAAGGATTTTTCCTTTGTTGTGACTGAACCTCAGTGAGGCTGCCTACGTACCCTTTCGGGATCAAGTCAAAACGTAGTTCAGATCATAAGATCGCTTCATTGTTGCGATTTGACTTCTCCCGATTTCTTCTTTTCTTTGCATTCTTTTTCTTTCTTTTATTCTTTCTTTTCTTTTCTTTTCTTTTTTTTCTTTTCTTTTTGTTTTTTTTTCTTTTATCCCTTTTTGTTTCTCCATTTGATTTCCCTGCTCAATACTTAATTTTTGTTGTTGATCCCAAAAGAGGGATATGAAAGAAAATATAATAAGGCTCAAAGGGATAACAATGGATAAAGTGTTTGGATAACCGAATAAAATGCCTTCGTCATTCCAATCTTCATAACCTACAAAGTACAAACTACACAATTAAACATCTTTGATTGATTCACATATTTGCCTTCTGTATTTGACGATTCTCTGTGCCATTGGGCAACAATCTCGATACCACGAATGGTTCCTTTAGTCTTGATGTACTCTTGCCTTTGGCTTTAAACCGATGAAGCATGATGCATTTCCAAGGTATTTCTTTACGCTTTATTTTCCAGTTTCACTTGGTTCAGACTTCAAAGTATTCGAATATGTATCATTTCGTCCGAGTATCCTTACATCTTCAACATTGTTTTATTGCTAATTTGACTTTTAAAATCAGGCCGAGAATTATGTGCATGTCATGTTGCTAAAATCAGTTATGAGAAGAATTGTAAAGTGATTAGAAATGGGATGACTAGAAATGACGATAAACAAAGAGTTGTATTAAACTAATGGGTAGAAATAACAAGACGAACAACAAAACGAACAGACTAGACTAGAATTACAAACCTAGATAGCAGTAAAACAAAAAACAAAGCAAAGTGGAAAGATAGAAGGGTTTTGACTCTCAAGACAACGTCCGGATTACAACCCTGAAATAACCTGGGCAACAGAGATGACACCAAAATAAACCACCAAGACTCCGAGAGATGGAGCGCCTTCCCAATTGACAAGCATGACATCTTAGCCGCTGAATTCTGCATTAATGTTGCCAAGATCATTTTATGTTTCAATATCTTCAATTTCATTTGACAATATCCCAAGAAGATTCTCCTCCCCTATGTCACCGGGCATCATTCCCATAAAATGTGCTCTGTCATGTGCAGGTAAAGGATTCTGCGCAATGTTCTGGAAGCCACTGTCTTGAACCGCAATTATTCCTTCCTGAATCATTCTTTCTATCTCTCTTTTCAAATCCCGACAACTTTCAACATCGTGCGCCAGAGCATTGGAGTGGTATTCATACCTTTTGGATGAGTCAAAGCTTCTCACATGTCGGTCCACCCGATTTGGAGGGATGGGTGCAATCGTGCCATGTCGTCTTAACTTCCCAAACAAGTTTGCATAGGACTCTCCTATTGGTGTAAAATTATCTTTCAACTTTTGTTCCTTTCCATACCTCTGGCTTTGATGTGGGTTATAAGGTACTTGAAAATTTTGCGGAGGCTGGTGGAGATTTTGTGATGTTCGGGCTCGCTTTCTTGGGTGTTTTGAGGGTTGAGCAACGTAATGGACTGGATCAACAGAGTATGAATGGTTCTGAGGCGGGAAGTAATGCTTAAAGGGGTTATGGAAAACCTGATGATGTTGCATATACATCCGAGATGTTCTCATAGGACCTCTTCTTGACCCTGATATGTAACGACCCGACCGGTCATTTTGAGTCCCGACACGTCATTTAGCAGATTGAGGCCATGAACAACTTCATCTCAGGTATATTGACTTGTGTGTATGGTCAGAATTAAAATTCAGGAAGTTTGGAGTCAAATCTAAATGGAAATTCTCATTTTGAAAGCTTAAAGTTGAAGAAATGAACTATGATTGGAATTTTGAGTAAATGACCTCGGAATTGGGATCTAAAAGTTCCAGCATGCTCGTATGATGATTTTGAACTAGGGCGTATGTCCGAATTTGGTTTTTGATAACCCGTGAGCATTTCGGCGTATATGGCGGAAGTTAGTATTTTAGAAAAATTTCATAAATTTGGGTTGGAAGGCATTTTAGAGTTATAGATGTCAATTTGGGATTCCGAGTCTGGGAATAGATCCGTATGGTGATTTTGGAGTTGGCAAAGCGATCGGAAGTGAATTCGGATGTCCAGAGGTCATTTTGAAGTCATTTGGCTAAATACGGGAATTTGAAGGTTTATGAGAAAATTCGACCGGAAGTGAAAATTTTGATATCGGGGTCAGAATGCAATTCCGAAAGTTGGTATAAGTCCGTAATGTCGAATGTGACTTGTGTGCAAAGTTTGAGTCAATTCGGATCGATTTTGGTAGGAAAAGGGACAATTAATCTTTTTAAGGAAAGCTTAAGTTGGAAAAGTCAACCCAACGTTGACTTATGAGTTAGAGGGCTCGGAACTGAATTTCGATGATTCGGTTAGTTTCGTGGGACGATTTAAGACTTAGAAGCGCAATTGGAAGTAATTTTGGAGGTCCGGTGAAGAAGTTAGCCTATTTTGGCGAAGTTGGAATTTTGGCGGAATTCGATCGATGGGTGATATTTTGATCCGGGAGTCGGAATGGAATTCCGACAGTAGCAGTAGCTTTGTTAGGTGATTTTGGATATGTCTGCAAATTTTCAGGTCATTCGGACATCGTTTGGTCGGGTTTTTGATCGAAAGTGTATTTTTAGAAGTTTTTGGAAACTTAGGCCTTGATTTGATGAAAATTGATGATTTTGATGTTATTTCGGCGATTTGATCACTCGAGCGAGTTCGTGTGATGTTTTAGAGTCAATGTGCATATTTGGTTTGGAGCCCCGAGGGCTCGGGAGTGTTTCGGAGGTGTCTCGGAATAATTCCGGACTTAGAAAATGGGCAGAAAATGCAGAAAAATCTGCTCTGAACAGTGACCATTAATAGTATCCGCGAACAGTGTCCGTGAACAGTAACCGTGAATAGTGCCGGACAGAATATATTTGAGGTCCGAAAATATGTTGCCATTTTTGACGATTTGGAGCTCGGATAGGGCGATTTTTCGTGGGATTTTTGGAGAGAACAACGGGGTAAGTGTTCTTAACTCAATTTTGGTGGTATAACTCGAATCTATTGCAAGTTTTAGTGTTTAATTTGAGAATTTTTGTTGAAAAGGGTAGAAAACCCTCTTGGATAGAAATAGTGACTTAAGGAGACAAATGAACTCCAATTTTTGTGAATTTGGTATGTACGGACTCGTGGCGAGACGAGGATTCCGGAAATATAAATTTCGAAATTTTTTGAGAGGTGGGCCCGGGGCTCGGGTTTTGCCAATTTCGTGATTTTTGATATTTTTCGAGTTCTTTCGATTGGGTTATGTTCCATTAGCCTATTTTGATATATTTGTACTGATTTTGGCTAGTTTTGACGTGCGTGGATGCCGGTTCGAGGAGCTAAGGCGTCGCGGGCATGAAGCTTCTACCGGTTCGAGGTGCGTGGTAGTAGTAAACAATGTACTGAGGGTTTGAAACCCCGTACTAGCACTTCACAGTGCTATATTGAGATGAGACACGCATTCTATGACGGGCGTGGTGACATTGTGATTGGGGGTTCGGACTTAGTCCTTCCTAACTAATAGTATACTGTGTGTTATGACTGATAATAAGTTTATAACTGTGCAATTGGGTTGATAGCCATGTTTGGGGCCTTGTGCCGATCTGTAGGGCATTAGGGAACCTATAGAGCTAGGTGACCCTTATATCGTGTTGGAAACATACACTCAGCCGTAGCTCTAGCTGTATAGCATAATATGAGCCCGTACTAGATGTGTACATTGAGAGAGATTATCTAGGGTGGAATTCCCTGTTCTAGCTGAGCGGGCATGAAAGACCAAGTCTATACCGATTGAGATGAGATAGGGTCAAGGACCCACTATGAGATGTTATATTGCGCCTGAAAGGCCAAGTCTATATTGACTGAGACAGGGTCAAGGACCCACTGTGATATATTATATTGGGCATGAGAGGCCAAGTATATACTGACTGGGATAGGGTCGAGGACCCATTATAAGGTATTATATATATTTATATACCTATATTGGATCGGGTCGCACGCCGCGGAGTATATATATTGGACCGGACCGCACGCGCGATAATATACATGTAATATACATGCCAATATACACGCGCACGCATCGCACGCTCGCGCACACGCGCTGGGTCACAGTGAGTTTCTTCTGTTGACGCACGCGCATATTGCGATCGGAGGAGCCTCGACCGGTCGCACACATTCTCGCGAGCTCATGCATATTGGATCGGTCGCACGCCGCAGATAGAGATATATACATATATATATTGGACCGGATCGCACGCCGCGAATATTATGCGGATCGTGCCGCACCGCGATATAGCGCTGGGCCCAAGGAGCCCCTCCGAAGTCCGTATACACCCCGGTGAGCGCCGTCGACGTTAAATGGAGCGGGCCGTGCGCGCGCGGCGGTATATGTATTGGAGCGGGCTGCGCGCCGCAGCGGTATATGTATTGGAGCCGGCTGCGCGCCGCAGCATTATACTTATTCATATTCATATATATACTGGAAATATTTATATGTTATAGACAAATGTATATGTCTCCATATATTGAGATGGTTGTATACCGTAGTGGTACGAGCGAGGATGTGGTCAGTGTGGGACCTAGATGAGATAGATGTGGACTGGAGATCAGAGTACTCATTATAGTGATGACTAACCTGTGGGGGTTGCCTTAGAACTGTTTAGTGATAGTACAGGAGTTCTTATTTTCAATTATTGTTTATTATTGTTACTCACTGAGTTGAAATATACTCACCCCACTCCCCCGCACTTTTTGTGCAGATATACAGGTTCAGGAGGGCAGTTGAGCTATCGCAACTGCTTTATTATCCCCATTCTGTGGAGACTTCGAGGTAGCTGCCAACGTCCGCAGTACCCGACCTCTTTCTTTTTATCATTTTGTTGTCTCCATTCTGGTTAGACTTGATTTTGTAGTAGATCTCATTTGTAGAGGCTCGGACTTGTGACGCCACGATTTGGTTGGGACTGTGTTCTTGTATTTCAGTTCTACACTTCTTGGTTTGTTATGAAAACAGGCTAATCACGCCGATTAATCAGTATTAATTATACTTGGCTGGTTTAATTGGATAAGATGGTCGAGCTTGCCTAGCAATGTGTTGGGCGCCATCACGACCAGGGTTTGGGGTCGTGACATCAACCCTACGAGCTGGGTTAACAGGTCTCGCGAGTCATGAGCCGGTTGGTAGAGTCTCGTGGATCGGTACGGGGACGCCTGTACTTATCCTCGGGAGGCTGCAAACCTTTTAGGAAAGCTTCAAATTCTTGAAATTCTTATCGTGCATACTTGATTCAGTTCGAGGTATGATTCTTGAAATCTTTTTCTACACGTTGATGTGCGTACTCGAGTGCTTAGTGATAATTTGCCTTGATGACTTATGATTCCCCAATCGAGGGACGAGATATAATCTTTGTGAATTCATGTTGGGCCAGTCGGGAGGACTTGAGGCCAGATCTTTGTCTATGGCTTGAGCACCAAGGTACTAATTTCGCGAGCCGGTATTATGAAGTTCATACGATCGGTATTGATCTTTATTGTGCAAATGGCATTTGATAATGGGAGAGCTGTAAGGTATTCAGTTCTTGTTGTGATTTGATATGTAGCCCTAGTTATGGGCGTGAGAAATATGTTCATTGCCTCTTAGCGGAAATGTAAAGTGCACAATGTGTGGTAGTATGAGTTTAGACTCAAGAAAATTGAATTGGTTGTGCTATGAGTATTGTGGTGAAAGGTATTTGACATATGTTATGATTCGAGCAGGTGCAGCGCATGTCCATGTACCAATTTTGATAATATAACTTGTATAGTGTTGAGATTAATGTTGTTGATATACATTGCGATGTCTTGTTGAGTTATGGATGTATTGTTAGAATGGTTTGGTGATTCTCTGGCAGGTGGATAGGCCAAATTACAAAGGAAACTCTGCCAAAATTTTTGGAAAATTTGGGACTTAGAAAGATTTCTTTCACATAAAGAGAGTGGGCTTATTGGTGGTGTGTGTATAAATGCAAGAATTACAGAAGGGTTAAGGTCTCTGATGATTCGAGTCTTTGTCAAGCTTGTAAATGACTTGAGTTTAATCTCACCATAACATTGTGGCATCATTTGAGTAAAGGATGCTATGAGCGGCTAAAAGTGCTTTGATGTATGGCTCCGAGCCAAGTTGGGGAGGTTGCTATTAAATAACTAATTGCACGGTTGTGTGCTATGTGGGCACTGTCTTTAAGTATGTTGGGAAAATTCTGACAAGGTTATGGCGCTTCGTAGATGTGAAGAAATACTAGGATGTTTTGAACTACTGTTGGTAAGGAATGTTCATGGTATAGAAAAGAAAGATAGCGAATTGTACCTGTAAGTAATCATGTTCTGCGATGTCGGAGTTCTAACAAAACACGAGTGGTTCTACTCAATAGGACAGTTGAATTACAGCTGAATAAGGGTGAATGATGCCCGAGAATGGTTTTGCAGTGTTCAAGATTTTGCTTGTAACAGTCAAGTGCCTTAAGATTGTGTATGTGGCTAAAGATGGCGGTTTCGTTAGAAAAGATCAAGGCTTGTGTTATATCATGTGAATGATGGGATTCTATGTATCCGTATTGGGAAGTAATGATAACCAATTCAAAATTGCAGGAAGTTCTTCAAAATAAAGTGTGGTAGAATGTGGTACTTCTGGGAAACATTTGAGAGAGTATTCAGCGGCCCGTGAGCCTTAGATCGCGTGGTCTTGTGTACGAGTTTTGTGTGGTAAAAAGGGTTGAGGAATTGTCGTGCTACAGTAAAGACTGATATGAAATTAAAGATGAATCAGAAAGGAAATTGGGTAAATGGATCAACTTGTTAATAAACCGAAACGGTATGATAAGGAATACGATTAATTCCTGGTATATGTTTGAAGTAATGAGTCTTGCCGATATTGTGCAATAAAGCTTTTGAGTATTGGCAGTTGTGTAACTCGGTATGGGTATAAAGACTCAGTCCTGGCAATTTAACTTATGCAATGTAATTGGGAGAAAGGGTTTGTGATGTGTTTTACCGTGGTTTGAAAATGAGTGTATTTCCTATTGGTATGTAAAGCTTGAAATGTATAATGAGTTTTCTCTATATGGGATCATGAAAGTCCTTGATTAGTTGAGTGCGCTGATGTTTGCGGCGTAGGGAAAGGGATATGAATTTTCCTTGTTGTCTTAGTGTGGTATGGTATATGCGATGTGTTATGGAAAGTTGATAACGGCATGTTCAAGGTTTTGAGATCAATTCATATTATATGGGGAGTCATTAAAATCCTCAAGCGGCGTGGGCAGCTGCAGATAATCTGAGAATCAATCTTCCTGGTGATTTAGGAGAATGGTACTGCTATACTAGTATTTCGGCAGAGTCTATGGTCAAAAGGGCCAGGTAAAATAAACCGATAATATCTAGCGGTATGGTGGTATACTCCCGTTGGATCGACTGTAATAATTGAGTCGTTGATGACATAGTGAAATTTATGAATGGCTTTCGTGGTATGAATGGACGCTTGAGGTGCGTTATGTAATCGCACAGTGAAGTACGGAATCAGGCATAGTGATTTCTGTGTTATGTATGTGTTGGAGACTAGAAGTTCTCGTAACCCGCCTACGCAGCGGTGGTATATCGTGTGTATCAGCACAGTGTAGCGGTTATCGGAAATTGGAAGCTCTAGTGGCTATCTCGTTACTTGATATGATGAATTTGAATAATGATATACGATTGTTGACTGGTTGTCATAAGCCAGGTTGTCCAGACTAATGTGATATGGACTATGTCAGAAACATGTCGCAAACTGCATGGCAGAGCGCATCAGATCATGCTCCAGCAGGGTGGATGTACCCTAGGGCCAGCGGACGACTGGTAGGTATTGCTTTGTCAGTTGGGCCTTCGTGGCGGATGTCAGTGTAGAGGTATCTACCATTGATTCAGTTCCGGTATTGAGGAACTTTGTCGGATGAGTTTCATGTGACCGAGCTCGAGGCCATATATACATGTTTGTTGCAATGAGCAACTTGAATCGATGTGCATTCCCTTTTGCTAGATTTATGCGTGGATCGGGTGGCACGCCGCCACATGTATAGTATCTGGATCGGGTGGCACGCCGCCACATGTATGGTATCTGGATCGGGTGGCACGCCGCCACAGGTATGCTATTGGAACGGGTTGCGCGCCGCAACAGTGTGATGTGGGAAATATAGCTTCCTATATGTACCTTGTATACAATACTTCCTCTCTTCTGAGGAATAGTCCGTATTGGATATTGCTCGGGGAATAGCACATCGGTTGTGCCCATACAGGATTCGATAGCATATACTAAATGTATCACCGCGTGTGTGATTGATTGCTTGAATTCAGACCTAAATATGTGTGTGGCTGACCGTTTTGAGCATTGCGACTTGAGGTGCTCCATGAGTAATAGTGTTTGGATAGAATCATGAGTTGTGGCAAGGCCACGTGATGCTATGACCTTTCGAGGAGGATTCAGGTACTCTAATTCTATGATGTGAGACGAGATCTCAGTTATGTGTTGTGATGAAATTCAGGAATTTGAATTACAGCTCTTTTGTGTGAGTTACTTGTCATGATTCGAGTGTGTTCGGATCATTTCTTATTGGAGCTTGTGTTTTGCTCGCCGTGGCTTAGGCCATGAGGAGGTGTCATATTACCACTGTGGTGTGTTATAATCGAAATGATCGTTGGATTCATTAATGAGTGCGAACATACATGATTTCAGCTAGATAGAAAGGTAATATCGAGGTTTGGCTCCAAAATCCGTTGTAATATCAGTCAAAAGAGAAATGGCTTCATAAATGGTTGATTTGAGGAATTGTTACGGTTTAGCCCGTGTTTTATTTATCGTTGGCGGTATATGAAAGTGTTGGAATAAGACTTCAACTAATAAGAGGTTTCCATCGGTATTTGGGTATTGTAGGCAACTGTAGTAATAAAGAATGTTATTGTGGTCATATGAGTAAAGTTATACGAAGTGTAAATTCAACAAAGTTATGCATTAATGTTTGGGTACAACGTGTGGAGATTGATATGGTGGTCGAATGATGGAAACAGACTTGGCTGGAAATTCAGGGTGTTGGAATTTGGCCTAATGGCTTATTCGCTTGAATAAAAAATTATATCTACAAAGTTATATAGATAATATGCTCAACTAAGTAGTGGTAGCACGGGAAGGTGCATGATGTGTTAAACAAGTTATTTGAGACTACATCATTGTAGTTCTCAGGCACGTTCGAGGACGAACGTATGTTTAAGTGGGGGAGATTGTAACGACCCGACCGGTCATTTTGAGTCCCGACACGTCATTTAGCAGATTGAGGCCATGAACAACTTCATCTCAGGTATATTGACTTGTGTGTATGGTCAGAATTAAAATTCAGGAAGTTTGGAGTCAAATCTAAATGGAAATTCTCATTTTGAAAGCTTAAAGTTGAAGAAATGAACTATGATTGGAATTTTGAGTAAATGACCTCGGAATTGGGATCTAAAAGTTCCAGCATGCTCGTATGATGATTTTGAACTAGGGCATATGTCCGAATTTGGTTTTTGATAACCCGTGAGCATTTCGGCGTATATGGCGGAAGTTAGTATTTTAGAAAAATTTCATAAATTTGGGTTGGAAGGCATTTTAGAGTTATAGATGTCCATTTGGGATTCCGAGTCTGGGAATAGATCCGTATGGTGATTTTGGAGTTGGGAAAGCGATCGGAAGTGAATTCGGATGTCCAGAGGTCATTTTGAAGTCATTTGGCTAAATACGGGAATTTGAAGGTTTATGAGAAAATTCGACCGGAAGTGAAAATTTTGATATCGGGGTCAGAATGCGATTCCGAAAGTTGGTACAAGTCCGTAATGTCGAATGTGACTTGTGTGCAAAGTTTGAGTCAATTCGGATCGATTTTGGTAGGAAAAGGGACAATTAATCTCTTTAAGGAAAGCTTAAGTTGGAAAAGTCAACCCAACGTTGACTTATGAGTTAGAGGGCTCGAAACTGAATTTCGATGATTCGGTTAGTTTCGGGGGATGATTTAAGACTTAGAAGCGCAATTGGAAGTAATTTTGGAGGTCCGGTGAAGAAGTTAGCCTATTTTGGCGAAGTTGGAATTTTGGCGGAATCCGATCGATGGGTGATATTTTGATTCGGGAGTCGGAATAGAATTCCGACAGTAGCAGTAGCTTTGTTAGGTGATTTTGGATATGTCTGCAAATTTTCAGGTCATTCGGACATCGTTTGGTCGGGTTTTTGATCGAAAGTGTATTTTTAGAAGTTTTTGGAAACTTAGGCCTTGATTTGATGAAAAGTGATGATTTTGATGTTATTTCGGCGATTTGATCACTCGAGCGAGTTCGTGTGATGTTTTAGAGTCAATGTGCATATTTGGTTTGGAGCCCCGAGGGCTCGGGAGTGTTTCGGAGGTGTCTCGGAATAATTCCGGACTTAGAAAATGGGCAGAAAATGCAGAAAAATCTGCTGTGAACAGTGACCATTAATAGTATCCGCGAACAGTGTCCATGAACAGTGCCCGTGAATTGTGTCCGTGAACAGTGTCCGTGAACAGTAACCGTGAATAGTGCCGGACAGAATATATTTGAGGTCCGAAAATATATTGCCATTTTTGACGATTTGGAGCTCGGATAGGGCGATTTTTCGTGGGATTTTTGGAGAGAACAACGGGGTAAGTGTTCTTAACTCAACTTTTGGTGGTATAACTCGAATCTATTGCAAGTTTTAGTGTTTAATTTGAGAATTTTTGTTGAAAAGGGTAGAAAACCCTCTTGGATAGAAATAGTGATTTAAGGGGACAAATGAACTCCAATTTTTGTGAATTTGGTATGTACGGACTCGTGGCGAGACGAGGATTCCGAAAATATAAATTTCGAAATTTTTTGAGATGTGGGCCCGGGGCTCGGGTTTTGCCAATTTCGTGATTTTTGATATTTTTCGAGTTCTTTCGATTGGGTTATGTTCCATTAGCCTATTTTGATATATTTGTACTGATTTTGGCTAGTTTAGACGTGCGTGGATGCCGGTTCGAGGAGCTAAGGCGTCGCGGGCATGAAGCTTCTACCGGTTCGAGGTGAGTGGTAGTAGTAAACAATGTATTGAGGGTTTGAAACCCCGTACTAGCACTTCACAGTGCTATATTGAGATGAGACACGCGTTCTATGACGGGCGTGGTGACATTGTGATTGGGGGTTCGGACTTAGTCCTTCCTGACTAATAGTATATTGTGTGTTATAACTGATAATAAGTTTATAACTGTGCAATTGGGTTGATAGCCATGTTTGGGGCCTTGTGCCGATCTGTAGGGCATTAGTGAACCTATAGAGCTAGGTGACCCTTATATCGTGTTGGAAACATACACTCAGCCGTAGCTCTAGCTGTATAGCATAATATGAGCCCGTACTAGATGTGTACATTGAGAGAGATTATCTAGGGTGGAATTCCTGTTCTAGCTGAGTGGGCCTGAAAGACCAAGTCTGTACCGATTGAGATGAGATAGGGTCAAGGAACCACTATGAGATGTTATATTGGGCCTGAAAGGCCAAGTCTATATTGTATCTGGATCGGGTGGCACGCCGCTGTGATATATTATATTGGGCATGAGAGGCCAAGTATATACTGACCTGGGATAGGGTCGAGGACCCATTATAAGGTATTATATACATATATACCTATATTGGATCGGGCTGCACGCCGCAACGGTATATATATTGGATCGGACTGCACGCCGCGGTAATATACATGTAATATACATGTGGGACGGATCGCACGCCGCAGTATTATGCGCTTGGTCTGTAGGAGCCCTTCGGAGTCCGAGTCCGCACACATTCTCGGTGAGCTCCGGTGCATATTATGGGATCGGGCTGCACGCGCGAGCGGTATAGAGATATATACATATATATATTGGATCGGACCGCACGCCGCAGTAATATTTGTGTGGATCGTGCTGCACGCCGCAGTATTATAGTGCTTGGGCCTAAGGAGCCCCTCCGAAGTCCGTATACACCCCCGGTGAGCGCCGTCGACGTTAAATGGAGCGGGGCTGTGCGCCGCAGCGGTATATGTATTGGAGCGGGCTGCGCGCCGCAGCGGTATATATATTGGAGCGGGCTGCGCGCCGCAGCATTATACTTATTCATATTCATATATATACTGAAATATTTATGTGTTATTGACAAATGTATATGTCTCCATATATTGAGATGGCTGTATACCGTAGTGGTACGAGCGAGGATGTGGTCAGTGTGGGACCTAGATGAGATAGATGTGGACTGGAGATTAGAGTACTCATTATAGTGATGACTAACCTGTGGGGGTTGCCTTGAACTGTTTAGTGATAGTACATGAATTCTTATTTTCAGTTATTGTTTATTATTGTTACTCATTGAGTTGAAATATACTCACCCCACTCTCCTGCACTTTTTGTGCAGATATACAGGTTCAGGAGGGCAGTTGAGCTATCGCAACTGCTTTATTATCCACATTCTGTGGAGACTTCGAGTAGCTGCCAACGTCCGCAGTACCTGACCTCTTTCTTTTTATCATTTTGTTGTCTCCATTCTGGTTAGACTTGATTTTGTAGTAGATCTCATTTGTAGAGGCTCAGACTTATGACGCCACGATTTGGTTGGGACTGTGTTCTTGTATTTCGATTCTACACTTCTTGATTTGTTATGAAAACAGGCTAATCACGCCGATTAATCAGTATTAATTATACTTGGCCGGTTTAATTGGATAAGATGGTCGGGCTTGCCTAGCAATGTGTTGGGCGCCATCACGACCGGGGTTTGGGGTCGTGACATGATATCATCATGATTTCTTCATCCCTCCCATTCACATCACTAAGTTCACTTTGAACATCCTGAGTTGCGTCTTTGAGAGCTGATTGACTTATAATTTTGCTTGTCTTAAGACCGTCTTCCACCATTTCTCCCATTTTGACTATTTCTTCAAACTATTGACCAACTGCAGATATCATGTTTTGAAAGTAATCTGGCTCTTGAGCCTAAAGGAAAATAGTGGCCAACTCGTGATCATCCATGGGCGGCTTAACTCTCGCTACCTGCTCTCTCCATTTGATGGCATATTCCCTGAAACCTTCAGTTGGTTTCTTTTTCAGTTTATAAAGGGAAATGCGGTTTGGGGTGACGTCGATATTGTATTGAAACTGTTTGACAAAGGCTTGTGCCATGTCATCCCAAACGTACCAACCAGATGCGTCTTGATCCCAAAACCATTCAGATGCTACTACTGGGAGGCTTTCCCCAAAATAAGCCATAAGCAATTCTTCATTTCTTCCCACACATCTCAATTGGTTGCAATAACTTTTCAGGTGGGCTATGTGGTTTCCACGTCCATCGTATTTTTCAAATTTGGGAATCTTGAAACCAGGTGGCAAGTGAGCATCGGGGAACATACATAGATCTCGGAAAGCAACATTCTTTTGACCTGCCATTTCTTGTGTGTTTTTCAGCTGCTGTTCTAATCTTTTCAATCTTTGGGTTTCTTCCTTGTACCTTCTTTCTGGTAGGCTTCTCGATGTTCACAAGAAGATCAAACGAGTATGAGTGGTACTCGGGAAAGTGGTACTGTTCTTGTTGTATAGAAAATTGTGATTCATGAGAAGGCTGTCCCTGGCCATTGGCCCATGCTTGACTCATTTGTTGTTTCAGTGTTCTATTTTCCTCAACCTCAGTAGACCCTTGTTGAATTCTTTGACCCAAAGTCTCTTGAGTACTCGTAACAACTTCGATGTCGGTTATCATTTTCCTTGGATCTTGTTTTCTAATTTACCACAACCAACCACCTCAACTTTCTGGATTAACAAAACTAAACCACCATGTTAGCGTTAAGGTATTCCGCTTATTGATTTCCTTTGTTTTTCTGCTATTTTCTTTTCTTTTTCTTTTTGTGGGGTTTTTCCCCTTTTTTTTTTCTTTTGTAGTTTTTCATTTTTTTTTCTTTTAGGTTATGGATATGGTCGAATCCTATGTGGATTGCCTACGTATCATGACCCTGCATGAATCAGACCGAGTGTAGTTCTTGCAAATTAATGCAAGAATAAAGAGATATTTATTTTCCCTTCCCCAGACACCAACGAGGTGGGTATTGAACTGGGTCGGCCCTTTTGCCCTCTCGGGTAGAGGTAAGGCCTGTCTACATATTACCCTCCCGAGACCCCACCTTGTGGGAATATACTGGGTTGTTGTTGTTGTTGTTGTTGTTGTTGTTGTTGTTTCTTTGAAGGAAAATTATAGAAGACGACTGCAACTACACATCTTTCGTGAAAAACTTTCACATCTTGTGTCGGAGATTTCTACAAGAATAAGAATATTTTAGCGTTAATTATGACTATTTCTACAAAATTGGCCATGTAATGGCTTATTTACAAAATGACTATTTTTTGCAAAATTTTGTTTGAGAAGAATAAGCTTGAAAATTTCATCATCCTGTGGCTCATAGGGCATCTTTCGACATCTCCACAAACTAACACAAGACTATTTTTCATAAATTGGCCATATAATGGCTTATTTAGAAAAAGTGGTTCTTTTTGCAAAATTTTATTTAAGAAGATACAAATTCAAAATTTTTATCCTGGGGCCTATGGGGCATCGTTCAGCACCGACACAGCCAACACAAGACTCAGGAACTTAAAATGCAAAAATGTGGCTATTTCAGCAAAATTCCGGCCTTGTAATGGCTTATTTGATAAAGTAGTTATTTTTGTAAAGTTGAATGATGACTCAACCTTGATTTTGCGGATACGGCCTTTCAACATTTCCGCGAGGGATTTTTCAATGCTATGCCCGCAAATTATTTAAAATGACTCAAAGTGGCTATTCTTGCAAAAACGGCCTACCGGCATCCTTTTGAGGGACATTCAACTTATTTTAAGCAAGAATAGCATCACCCGACTTATTTATAACAAAATAAAAAATTTGACATTTTTTGGTTATTTTTGCAAAAGGGGTGTGAACCCGAACTTGATTTTGCGGCTATGGCCTTGCAACATTTCCACAAGGAATATTTTAAGGCTATGCCTGTAAATTATTTAAAATGACTCAAAGTGGCTATTTTTGTAAAAATAGCCTTCCGGCGTCCTTTCGGAACATTCGGCTATTTTCAAAAACAACATCACTTCGATTTATTGAAAACTAAACACACATTGATTTTTTGAAAAGGGTGGGAACCCAAACTTGATTTTGAGGCTGCGGCCTTTCAACATTTCCACATGGAATATTTCAAGTACATTATTCAAAAAGAAAAAGAAAAGACTCAAAGTGGCCATTTTTGCAAAAATAGCCTTCCGGCGTCCTTTCAGAACATTCAGATATTTTTAAAAACGGCAGCACTCTGATTTTATTGACAAAATTAAACACATTTTTTTTTATTTTTTTGAAAAAGGTGGTTGGACCCGATGAGGGTTGCCTACGTATCCCACCTAATGGCGAGAATCAAACTTGCGTAGTTCGGTCAAATTATTTTGACCAATTATTTCAACAAAGCCATTTTTTCTCATTTTCCAAATTTCCAAATTTTCCAACAACTCTTTTATCACTAGTTCTACCTCTTTTTTTTTCATTTTCATTTTCGAATATTCTCTTTCTACTCTCGGGAATTTTGCCGGTCCGCATAACGATCAAAGACAATTAAAAATGTAACACATAGTATGCTCGGTCTTTAATTATCGGGTCATCTGTCCTAGACGGACCCAACCCCTGTGTTGAGTCCCCTAAGTCAGTTATGATGCAAATAATCATCCTAGACCTATGTTCAATATCTTATAGTTTCATAGAGTGCTAGACTGTGTACCCGAGTGGACAACTCGGATCGAGGAGGGGGCTACGTACCGGTGACCTGCGGAGTCAATCGGCTTTGTAACTTGTCCGGCCTCTTTTCTTATTTTGGGTATGACTTAACAGAATAGGGAGTCTCAACCAGTAAGCACATCCCCGGAGGTAAATAAGAGAAAGGTTTTCGGCACAATTTTATATATACAATTCACGCAATATCAAAGCGGTAAATATGTAGCACATTAATCAAAACATATAATGGAATCAGATATAAGCAAAAATAGCAACTTAATTGAGCTCGAATTCTTAAACCCTGAACCGAAGTTCTGGGTTACTTTTCCCCAGCAGAGTCGCCAGAACTGTCACACCTCCTTTTGGCGCGCATACCCCGAAGGATAATGCATAACGGAGTTTTTCCAATTTAAATGACAATATTCGAAATGGGATTATTTATTTCAGAGTCGCCACTTGGAATAAATTATGGTATCCCAAGTCACCTATTTATTTAAATCCCAAATCGAGGAAATTTTCGACTTTCCAAATGAAGTCTGCGAACCAGAAATTCTAAGTAAGGAATTCTATTGACCCGAGGGAAGGTGTTAAGCATCCCCGCATCCCGTGGTTCTAGCACGGTCACTTAAATTATTGTAATGGCTAAATATCTAATTTTAAAACATGTTCAATACTATAATGCAATTTTAAATTATTTACCGCGTTTTTTTTTATTTTTAAAGAAAAAGTGAACATTGTTATTGAGGGGCCCTGCAATTTCATTTATTCTAATTGGCGAGGCTCGTAACATTTTTTATTTAAAAGGATAATCCTAAAGTGACTACATTTTTTCTATTTAGTTTGTCTCTAAAAGAAAAGAAAAAGTCCTAATTAATTACATGTTTAAAAGGCTACTCTATATTAGTACAAAAGGTGTTCCCTCACAAGCCGACTACATGACAGATTTATTCTTCAAAATATAGAACTAACTACAATTTGACAAAACTAATAAAACGAAAAATAACAACAAATATTAATCAACAACTTGTTTTTCTATTTCATTTCAAAACTTCAACTTCCAATTCGATTTTATATACAACACATGATTTTTAGAATGTGTACCTGGTAATGAAAAGAAGGGGAAGATGGAAAATCAACAGGGCGGTGAAAGTACAACAACAAACAGTAACAACCAGCAGTAGCTTTAGTACCTCAATCCAGAAAATCCCAGCAATATGGAGAAAAACCAGTAAAAATAGAGAAGAAAAATATATTCTGGAATTTCTCTTTGCTTTCTCTTTCTAGCTTTTAACTCTCTTCAATTCTCAAAAGAAATTCTCAAAAATTAAATTTTGTCCGTGTATACTTCTCTATCCAGAGTGTATATCGAGTGTATACTTCTCTCCTTATTTTTCTTCTCCTCATATTGTTTCCTCTCTTTTTTCCACCTCTTTTTTCATAAATCTTCTCTGCTATTTATAGGCAAGAATTGTGAAAATTTTCAGATTTTTTTATTAAAAGAAAATATTTTTTAATTTAAAGAAAACCCACTATTTCATGTTTTCCTCTCCTTATTTTCTTCCTTGATTTCCTTGCCCCCCACTACTTTATTATATGATTATGATTATTTTTGGCTACAAAATCTGAATTTTTTTTAGGCCAAGGGATTTTGGGTTGGGTTAGGGTGCTTAGGATTGAGCTTCTAACTTAATTTGCAAGATGGCCCAACCCAAATTTTTCTATTTTGTTCTTCTCCATTATTCAACTTCCTAATTAATAAAGCCCAAAATACTAAGATTAATTTGTAGAAACTAATATTATCTTGAAATACTAATTAATTCAGAATAATAATTGTCACCTAAATTTGAATGGTAATTAAAATACAATCACACAATTTGGACATTAAAGGGAAAAATGCAAAAGATGCCTATTTTTTTGTGATTTTCATTTTGTAAGATAAAATTAATTACTCCCAATTGTAGAATTAAATCCTAAATGTAAATGCGATATTTTTTTTAAATTTAATAAATAAATATGCACAAAAAAGGACATTAAATTCGCAACAATTATAAAAACAAAGAAAATATTGTTTTATTTGAATTTTGTGGGAATAACTCATATGTAGGGTAAAAATTACGTGCTCACAGCTGGTCAGCAGACCCCTACAGCTCGCACACCTGAGTAGGTTGTTCAGGGGCTTCAGACGCCAGAGGCAGTCCCCGCTCAGGTGGTTGGACCAGTTATTCCTCCAGCTGCACCAGCTCCAGAGCATATGGTTTAGGCTATGCCCGACGACGAGAACCGCCGTCTTGAGAGATTTGGTAGACTCCAGCCACCCCATTTCAGTGGCGCTGAGGGCGAGGATGCCCAGTGTTTCTTGGATAAGTGTCAGAGGATGCTACGTACAACTAGTATTCTTGAGTCCAGCGCAGTTTCATTTACTACTTTTCAGTTTATTGGTCCCGTATTTGATTGGTGGGAGGAGTTTGAGAGGCGTAGGCCTGCAGGAGCGACACCTCTCACATTACAGCAGTTCTCTACTCTCTTCCTAGAGAAGTATGTACCCCAATCCCGTCGTGAGGAGCTTCGTCGCCAGTTTGAGTGGTTGGTTCAGGGCGACATGTTAGTGACCCAGTATGAGCTCAGATTTACAGAGTTGGCTGGACATGCCACATGGATGATCCCTAATGATAGGGAGAGGATCAGGAGGTTCATTGATGGCCTCAACTACTCCATCCACATTCTTATGACCAGAGAGAGAGTTTTGTCATCATCATTTGAGCAGGTTGTGGACATGGCACGCTCCATTGAGGTGGATCGTCGCTGAGAGAGAGAGGAGCGGGAGGCCAAGAGGCCTCATAGTTCTGGTAGCTTCAGTGGTGCTCCATCTAGAGGGCATTTCCAGCAGGGCAGAGGTCGCTTATCTAGACCTTCTCGTTCAAGCCGCCCTGAGCAGAGCGGAGGTTCTTATGGTCGTGGTCGATATGGATTTCAGCAGGGTCAGTCTTCACTTAGTGCCCTCCTAGCCCAGAGTGCAGTACCTACTTCTTTAGCCTAGGGTTCTTTTGCGGCGAGGGGTTCCCTTCAGTCCCCTTCTCCAGCACCAGGTGCTTGTTATGAGTGTGGTGAGTTTGGCCACATGAGGAGGCAGTGCCCTCGACTTCGTAGGGACAGGGCTCAGCAGAGGGATCAGCCCTCCTCTTCAGCACCATCTCAGGCTAGTAGAGGTGGAGGTCAGTCTTCTCGTGGTCGCCCCAGAGGCGAGGAGAGATCCAGTGGAGGTCAGGCACGATTCTATGCACTCCCCGACAGGTGTGATGCAGTTGCCTCCGATATAGTGATTATAGGTATCATTTCTGTCTGTCACAGAGATGCCTCTGTTCTATTTGATCCAGGGTCCACATATTCTTACGTGTCTCTTATTTTGCACATCATTTGGGTGCGACTCGTGGTAGTCTTGATTTACATGTTCATCTATCCACCCCCATGGGTGATACAATTGTTGTGGATCATGTTTATAGATCCTGTGTTATTTCTATTGGGGGTCTGGAGACCCAGGCAGATCTGTTGTTGTTGGGGATAGTGGACTTTGATGTTATATTGGGTATGGAATGGTTGTCTCCGTACCATGCTATATTGGACTGTCATGCTAAGACAGTTACGTTGGCCATTCCTGGTATTTCTCAGATTGAGTGGCGGGGTTCGATCGATTTCGTCCCTAGCCGTGTTATTTCGTTCTTAAAAGCTCAGAAGATGGTTGAAAAAGGGTGCTTATCGTACTTAGCCTTTGTGAGAGATGTGGGAGCCGAGTCTCCTAGCATTGATTATGTACCTGTTGTGAGGGACTTCCCAGACGTATTCCCCTCAGACCTGCCGGGCATGCCGCCGGACAGGGATATTGATTTTGGCATTGACCTGGTGCCGGGCACTCATCCCATATCCATTCCTCCTTATTGGATGGCACCAGCTGAGTTGAAAGAACTGAAAGAGAAGCTTTAGGAGCTTCTGGATAAGGGTGTCATCCGCCCTAGTGTATCCCCGTGGGGTGCGCCGGTGTTATTTATTAAAAAGAAAGATGGTTCCATGCGAATGTGTATTGATTATAGGCAATTGAACAAAGTAACATTGAAGAACAATTACCCTCTACCGCGTATTGATGATTTGTTTGATCAGTTACAGGGTGCGATAGTGTTTTCTAAGATTGATCTTCGTTCAGGCTATCATCAGCTGAAGATCAGGGACTCGAATATTATGAAGACTGCATTCAGGACCAGATATGGCCACTCTGAGTTCCTGGTGATGTCTTTTGGGCTGACCAACGCCCCAGCAGTGTTTATGCATCTGATGAATAGTGTGTTCAGGCCCTATTTGGATTCATTTGTGATTGTGTTCATTGATGACATTCTAGTCTACTCCCGTAGTTAGGATGAGCATGCTCAGCATTTGAGTATTGTGTTGCAGAGATTGAGGGAGGAGAAGCTATATGCAAAATTCTCCAAGTGCGAGTTTTGGGTCGAATCAGTAGCATTTCTGGGTCATGTGGTGCCTCGTGATGGTATTCAGGTTGATCCGAAGAAGATATAGGCGGTGCAGAGTTGGCCTAGACCGTCCTCAGCTACAGAGACACTATTGGAAATTTGGTCTATCGCAACGCATGAAAAACCGTTCCAATAGATATGAAAACCGTTGCCATAGAAATATTGGAACGGTTTAGAACCCGTCACATCAGCTCGCGTGCCAATAGAGCTATAGGAACGGTTCATGCAACGGTTTCCGTCAGTGTTCCTATAGAGATGTCTATCGCAAC
>JASVEL010001360.1:0-137385 GCA_032618575.1 Nicotiana noctiflora | reverse complement strand
GTAGCTTTAATAAGGGTGCATCTACTATCTATATTAAGCCAATTTGCATTCCAAACGTTAAGTCTAGCCCTCATTTTCTCTACTAGAGGTAAGTACTCTTTGTGTATTGGAGAAATGCCACTAATAGAAAATCCTAGGTAGTTACCAAAAGTCTCACTGACCTTAATATCTAACAGTGATGTGATCTAGTTACTCATATATTTCGTGCAATTGCTAGATTGAAGTAATTTAGACTTTGCTTTGTTGATGTTTAGGCCAGATAATTGGTAAAAGATATCCATATTTTATTTCATGGTAGTTATTATCTTTTTATTAGTCCTTCCCACTAGTGTAAGAACATCAACAAAAAAAGACGAGATAAGGGAGGGGACTTTATTTATTTAAAAGAATGAGATCCCACCGCAGGGTGTCAAACTGATGTTCTATATTTTTTGAAAGCAAGTCCATGCATAAAATAAAAATGTAAGGTGACATAGGGTCCCCTTGCGTTATACCCCTAGTAGGGCAGATGTACCAGGTCGTATTGACGTTAACAAGGATTGATATGGACGATGAAGAAATACAATTAATAATAAGAGTGAAAATATTAGGAGGTAATTTATGGTATCTTAGTGCTTGATTGACAAAAGACTATTCCAATTTATCAAATGCATTTTCTAGGTCTAGCTTTAGAAGTCAATTTCATTTTTTTTGTTTTTTCATTAAAATGTTTGAGGACCTGAATTATGATGGCATTAACACTAGGACGTCTATATTTTATTAAGCTAGTTCGGTGTTCACTAACCATATTTCTAAGATAAGGCTTAAGTCTGTTAGCAATAATTTTGTGATTACTTTGTGGAGGGTATTGTCACACCTCCTTTTTACGCACCCGCGAGGGCACGAGGGAGTTTTTCCAATTAAAGGACAATCGAGACGGGATTAGTTTATTTTAGTTCAGAGTCGCCACTTGGAAAATAATGGTGTCCCAAGTCACCGGTTTAATCCCGAACCGAGGAAATTTATGACTCCGTAATATAGTCTGCGAAACTAGAAACCTGGATAAGGAATTCTGTTAACCCGGGAGAAGGTGTTAGGCACTCCCGGATTCCGTGGTTTTAGCACGGTCGCTCAATTGCAATTTTTGTTTCTATCCGATTCTTTTATATATTTTAACTATGTGCTTTTAATGCTCCGCTCTTATTTTTAGAAGAATTGCGATGTCACGAAAACACATTTTTGAGTCACACCGCAACCAGTACGCCTGTGACTTTAATGTATTTCAGTTTCGTCGAGAGTAAGATTTGGGTCACATAAATGCGCACCCGTGTTTAGGAAAGTAATTTGCTTACAAATCGCGCCTAAAGAATCTATCGTCCTTATTAACTTCGGAAAAAACCGTGAAATTAACTAAACGGTCTTTCCAAGGCTAAGTTTTCATAACAACTGATTAGAGGGCCCCGCGATTGTGTATTTGCGTTTGGCGAGGCTCATCTCATTATTACTAAGGCCAATCCTAAGATGAACTATATTTTCTACTTGATTTATCTCTAACAACAAAGAAAAATGTTAATTGTTTATTATTACCTACTAGTTTTATATTTTTTTTTCATTTGGGCCATTCAATAGAGCCTCGACTCAAAATTAAACGCCAGAAGACAATTTCCTCTTTACTATGCTCTTAAATTACTTAAACTTCAATTTGTATTCAAATTAGTTAAGCTAATTAGTTAACAGAAAAATTTGTTTTATTTAAGAAAAGAATATTGAACATGCTTCAGATTTTAATCTAATCTAACTGATAATCAGTTTTCGTGTAAAGGATCTAGATCATAGTAGATATACACGAACTAAAGTGTACTGATAATCTAATAGCAACGAAGTGATATATCAATCGTCCCGATTCCCTTTTAAACAAACTATAGATAAAACGGGATTTACATGCTTATCATTACAATTAACTACTTGAACATTGAACATGGTACTACTAATTCATAACTTTCGATCAAGCTACCATCATTATGCCTCTATTTACTTCTACACTGGGTGTTAGTTATTATACACTCTTAACTTGAACAAATTAACACCACTAACATAACAACATGTATTTCATTGATTCACCTGCCCATTACATAGTGTGTTTCCAGTAGACCACTTCTACTATAATAGGTTATGGAAATATGAAGTTCACATAGTTACAACCCATACAGTCTATTACATGTTCGGGTTCTCCTTAATGAGTACACATGTATCTAACTAAATTTTGATATGGATTAAAAGGACATGATAATCAATAAGCTAAGTTTTATTGCTTCAATTCATGTTTACAGCTTCAGGCAGTAGAGAAATACCTGGAAATCAACAAAGCAAGAGAATGGAGATGAGTTAAGCCGATGAAACCAAGTAACAGCAGACCAACAGCAACAAGCACCACAACAATGACCCAACCAGTAGAACACTCAGCAACAATCAGCAGAACAACAGCAGTAGTGAGCCAACAACAACAACACACCACAGCAAACAGCAAACCCAGTAGTAACCAACAACCAACACCAGGCAACACCCAAAAGATAGAACAAAGCAATAGCCAAGATGCAATCACAGCAACAAAACCACACCAGTAAAGCAGAACCACAACAGTAGCAAAAGAAGGACAACAGGACTGCAGCAACCAGAACAAACGAAGCAGTAACCACCACAGCCAATGAAACAGTAACTTCAGTATATCCTTACTGTTCTCTCTCTATTTTTAGTTTCAATATCGTTTCTCCCCCTGTGTTTTTCTTAACTCCCAGCTCTCTCTATCTATATCTTTGTATGTGTGTCTGTCTATTTGAACCCTTACTGTGTGTGAATGACTATATGCTTTTCAATATCTCTCTATGTGTTTTCGAAATGTATCTTTGCTGTGTGTATCTATTTGAATCCTTACTGTGTGTCTGTGTGTGTAGGAATGTCTATATTTCTGAATCCTCCCCATCTGTTTCAGCTTAATGCTACCTTTATAGTTAAAAAAAACAGACCCCCCTCCTAATGGCACAAAGACCTTAATTAAAACCCTTTTGCCCATCCCTCTCCCTGCTGAATCCATTAGGCTCCCTGAACTCCCCACTACTAAGTGTCAATGTATGGGTTTTAGTGTTAAAGATGCTAATTGCAGAGGGCTTAATGGGATTCCCTGCTATACAGCAGGTTCCACTAAGCTGCCATCATGGGTGGGGCATTTTTTAAGTCCTATGATGCCAACATTCTGATTCCAATCAACTAACAGCTATATCACAACCTAATTTGTATCAACAGTTCAAAGAACAACTTTGATCCAACAGTGATTCGCCATATGATTTACAGGGTAAATTTCTGCCATAAACTTCTAATGAACAGACCTACGAAACTAATCGACCACATTCGATTAACTACAACACATAATCATGGATAACAAATTAATTAGCAAAACAGTGATCCTAAAATCTCGGCCAAAATGAAAACCAAGTATTTGACGACGCTAATCGAAACGAATACGCATTCGAACATATACGCAATCAACCAACTGATACAGACGAATAATTGACCAAATAAAGGTCTTGGGAGATGAAGAACAAAGCAGATAACTCAAAGAGGAAACAAAGGGCAAACAATTGACATGATTAAACACATTAAATGTGAAGAAAGAAGAATAGAAATACCATAGCTCGAACGACCCCGGACCAATCTCGGATTTGGCTCCCATTTGGATTTTGGAGTCTAACGGAACTTAATCGAAATGTTTTCAAATGAAAACATTTCCACTAAGGTCTATTAGACCCCAATTTGTTTCGATTTTGGACCCCGAATCCCTAATTAGATTTCTAGGGTTCTTGAAGTTTGAATTGGGGTTTGAGGGGTTCTGGTCAGATTCGAACCAAGCCGTTGTTAGTGGGGGTATGAGGGAGGTGAGGGGAGGTTGTGGTGTGATTTTGAAGTGGTTTGGGATGAATTTCAAATTCCGACGAACTTCGAATTGATATTCGAAGCGTTCGAGTAACATTCGAAGATAACTAACGCCGGATTCGTATAGAGGGGCTTTGGGAGATTTGACGGTGTTAATTTGGGGGTGATTGGCCTACCGGAACCGCCGTGAGGCGATTTCCGGCAGGCGGCGCAACGGTGGTAGACGGCGGAGCTAGGTCCGGTCTCTGAAGACCTTTGGGAGATGAAGAGAGATGGGGGGGGGGGTTCTGGGGTGAGAGATGAGGGTCTTGGGTGTGTTTGGTATGTTTAAAATTAGTGCTTTAATCTCGGCCGTTGGATGATGAGAATCCAACGGCCAAGATCAAACGATTGGGGCGGCTGATGAGATCCGTCAGATCAACACTGATCGACGGCTTGGATCTCTTCACTCACAAATGGAACGACGTCGTTTGGTTAATTTAAGGGTTGGGTCGGTCCGGGTGTGATGGAATTGGGCTGGGATTATTTTGGCTTTTTGGGCTTGGGGTTTAATTATAAAGTGGCCCAATCCTACCTCTTAATATTAAACTCCATGATGTATTACATATATATATATATATATATATATATATATATATATATATATATTAACTTGTAACACAATTAAATTTTCCACTACAATTATCCTACATAATTACATATCACCTGAAAAATGTAAATCACATAATTTTGATATCAAACACTAAAAATGCAAAACCTAATGTATATATTTTTTGTATTTTATTAATTTAAATAAATAAACATGCACACAAAAATGTAAATTTAAGATAAAAATAACACAAAATCACAAAAATCATGCCCAACACGAAACTATTTTTATTTTGAATTTTCTGGGAGTACTTCTCAGGTAAGGCAAAAATCACGTGCTCACAGCTGCCCCTCTTTGCGCGTAAACACGCAGAGTTTTCGTGCAAAGATAAATGAACGGATATAAGCGATTTTTGCCCATTCGAGCACTCCGTATGAAGCATTTTGGAAAAGTTTTGACCGAACCTTGCTTCGAAGGTCTCCTACATATCCCTGGCTAAAAGGGAATCAGGTCAATGTAGTTCGGGAAGTTCTGGTAGCTGGGACTACCATGACTGTTGCGATCTCGCTGTTACTGCTGTTGTTACTGCTGTTACCACTGCTTAGCTGATTTCCTTGTTACACCGCGCTAAGCAACAAAAGCAAGAAGCTAGACTAAGTTACGATACTACAAGTTCTTATCTATCCTTTTTAACTTGATCTTGTCGCGCTCCTTGCCATCTTGTCTGACTTGGCGTTCCTTCTGATGCTTCGTCTCTTCTGCCAATTGTTATTTCGGCCTATCTTGATTGCCGAACTCCGACCATTGTTTCCTTCTTTATGATCTTTGAACTATTCTCCTTCGCAATCCGAATCTATCTGTTCTGATACTTGTTGCCTCCCTCTGCTTACGCACTTGGATTCATGCCGGAGATTTCTGTTACCTTCAACTGCTTTCCTCAACCAAATTAAAATAGATCGCCACTCCATTCTCCAGGCGGGCTCCCTGACTTCAACCACTACTTCGAAATGAAATCGCCACTCCATTCTCCAGGCGGGCTCCCTGACTTCAACTACTACTTCAAAAATAAAATCGCCACTCCATTCTCCAGGCGGGCTCCCTGACTTCAACTACTACTTCAAAAATAAAATCGCCACTCCATTCTCCAGGCGGGCTCCCTGACTTCAACTACTACTTTCAAATAAAATCGCCACTCCATTCTCCGGGCGGGCTCCCTGACTTCAACTACTACTTCGAAATAAAATCGCCACTCCATTCTCCAGGCGGGCTCCCCGACTTCGACTACTACTTCAAAATTAAATCGCCACTCCATTCTCCAGGCGGGCTCCCTGACTTCAACTACTACTTCAAAATAAAATCGCCACTCCATTCTCCGGGCGGGCTCCCCTGACTTCAACTACTACTTCAAAATAAAATCGCCACTCCATTCTCCGGGCGGGCTCCCCTGACTTCAACTACTACTTCAAAATAAAATCGCCACTCCATTCTCCGGGCGGGCTCCCCGACTTCAACTACTACTTCAAAATTAAATCGCCACTCCGTTCTCCGGGCGGGCTCCACGACTTCAACTACTACTTCAAAATAAAATCGCCACTCCGTTCTCCGGGCGGGCTCCCGACTTCAATTACTACTTCAAAATAAAATCGTCACTCCATTCTCCGGGCGGGCTCCCGACTTCAACTACTACTCGAAATAAAATCGCCACTCCGTTCTCGAGGCGGGCTCTGACCTCAACTACTACTCAAAATAAAATCGCCACTCCGTTCTCCGGCGGGCTCCCGACTTCAACTACTACTTCAAAATTAAATCGCCACTCCATTCTCCGGGCGGGCTCCCTGACTTCAACTACTACTTCAAAATAAAATCGCCACTCCGTTCTCCGGGCGGGCTCCCGACTTCAACTACTACTTCAAAATAAAATCGCCACTCCATTCTCCAGGCGGGCTCCCTGACTTCAACTACTACTCACTGATTTCATCCTATCTTGATTACCTTCCTTTGCCTCTTGTACCATTTCCTTCTTCCTGCATTGCCTCTCGGACCACCTTCTCTTCTGAATTATCCTGTCTTGGAATTGCCTTCCCCTAGGTCGTATTACTTTTTCTTCTGGCTGCTGGGGATATTTTTGGAACTGTTTACTCGCCTGCTGGGGATGATGCTGCTGAGGAAGTATTCTTTGTTTCCTTCGCCCCTCATTCTCTTCCTTCTTCCCATACCTCCTCTGGGACTCACGCTTTTGCCTCCTCGAACAAATTATGGGATGTAATACTGCTAGGGGCATCTCGAAGCCATTGTTTTATTTTCCCAACAACTGCTGGGGGTGATACCAAGCTCAAATATTACCCCATCGTGTCGTCTGGCCTTTCTCAAAACTATTCTGCTCGGAGCTGGTACTTCCCGAAATCTTGTGTTGCTTTCTACCCTTATCCTCTGAGTCTTGCTTTCCAGAAAATTTTCGCAACAGGAGAAAATTTTCTGCCCCAGTTTGATAAACTTCTGGATGGTATGCTTTTCCGCCAACGAACCCTCTTTTCCTGCTTTTAAATCAAAGAAAAATTGTTAGTTTCAAAACGCGGTGAGTGGTCGTGCCACTCTTGTTGGGGCCATTTTCTTTTCTCTTTCAGCTGCTTGGCCTCTCTCGAATTTTGAGGGCGACGTTGACGCTTGTTGGGGACGATGCTCTTTCCACGAACGACCTCTCATCTTTCCTTTTATTCCAATCTTTGGTTTGATCCGACTCTTTTTAGCCGGTGATCCGTTGCGTGAAATCATCTTTCGGACGTGCCACATGTGTCCATCATACTCCATAATTCCTGCGAACCTTCCAATCAGCCTGTCGTCCCAATCTTACTATCGTAACGACTTCTGTCTTATTGCCTCGTTCCACGCCTATTCATTTTCATTATACTGCTTTGGGAGACTTGGTAGTAAGCTTTGAAAAATCAATTTTCGAAAATGAAAGAAAAGAAAAGAATATTGACCGCAAATGACAAAAGAAGAGAAAAACTTTTCTGAACTCAAAAATAGGAAAACTTATCTGAATGTGTGCTGATCCAATGGTTATGCCGCGCCTTTGAGATTAAACTACCCAGTCTATTCATGTCAATCACTTTCTGATGCCGCGTTCTGCTAGAGGTAAACGGATGTCCAAACCTTGTCTCATGCAAACATCTTGTAACCATCTCGTCCTGTCACCTCACGGTGCCCTTCAAAGGGTTTTCACTAATGAGATTCTCTCATTTCTCTCTATCTCCCGTCGCCTTAAGGTGCCCGTAAAGGTTTTCACCGTAAGACTCTCTCATTTTACTTCTCTCAACTTCCTTCGCCTTAAGGTGCCCTCGAGGGTTTTCACCGTTAAGACTCTCTCATTTACGCTTTCTTTCCCTGCGGTGGGGTATCACCCCTGAGATTCCCTCTAGAGCGTTATCCCCTTTCGGCTTGTGCATCCTGGATTCAATCGAGGGTCGGGATGTCACTCTTGGCTTTCATCCACATGACTTGGCACTTCTCAAATACTGATCGAGAGGTCTTTCTGGTTCTTAATATGGTTTCTGCGCGTGAGGCTGAAGAAAGGGGTTTAGCCTCAACGGTTAGCTTATTACAACTTTCGGGATCCACACTATCTTTCCAACGAAACATGACTTCTGCCCCAGTTTTGTTGCTTGGGGAATCTTTGATTTTTATTTTATTATGACCGAGCCGTGTGGCGCCTACGTATCCTTGTTGAGGAATCAGGTCGAACGTAGTTCACTTTTTCTTGTGTCTTTTCTTTGTTTCTTTTCTATTCTGTTACACATCTTCCTTGATGATTCCGAAAGAAGGTATATGAAAGAATAATTAAGGCTCAAATGGGGAAACAAAGGTTAAAGTGTTTGGGTAGTAGAAAAATTGCCTCTGTCATTTCATTCTCCGAAAAATGCCAAATACACACAAACGAAACCAAACGTTGACAAATGCATTAAAGAATTACACATAATATCTCTTGACTGCATCAGAATTGATAGCCATATCGGTGCATCTTCCCTCAACATCAGTTAGACATAGAGCGCCGTTAGATAATACTCTAGTCACCGGAAATGGTCCCTGCCAATTTGGAGCGAACTTGCCTTTCGCTTCGGCCTTGATGTGGTAGAACTCTCTTCAGCACATGCTGTCCCAGTTCAAATTTCTCGGGACGTACCTTCTTGTTATATGCTCTCGCCATTCTCTTTTGATACAATTGGCCGTGACATACTGCTGTCAATCTCTTTTCGTCGATCAAGCTCAATTGCTCTAATCGGGTTTTGACCCACTCGTCGTCATCAATCTCAGCTTCGGCGACAATTCGGAGGGATGGGATTTCAACTTCTGCTGGTATTACTGCTTCAGTCCCGTACACCAACAAGTAAGGAGTTGCACCTATCGAAGTCCGAACGGTGGTGCGATAACCCAGCAGCGCAAATGGTAACTTTTCATGCCACTGCCTAGACCCTTCTACCATCTTCCTCAATATCTTCTTTATGTTCTTGTTTGCCGCCTCGACCGCACCATTTGCTTTTGGGCGATACGGTGTGGAATTTCGGTGTGTAATCTTGAACTGTTGACATACCTCTTTCATCAATCCACTGTTAAGATTTGCACCGTTATCTGTAATGATTATCTTTGGAATTCCAAACCTACAAATGATGTGGGAGTGTACGAAGTCCACCACCGCCTTCTTGGTCACCGATTTGAATGTTTTGGCCTCCACCCACTTGGTAAAATAATCAATCGTTACCAGAATGAACCTATGACCATTGGAAGCCGCAGGCTCAATAGGTCCAATAACATCCATACCCCATGCAACAAACGGCCATGGTGCTGACATTGTATGCAATTCAGTCGGCGGAGAATGAATCAAATCTCCGTGTATCTGACACTGATGGCATCTTCGCACGAAACTTATACAATCCCGCTCCATCGTGAGCCAGTAATATCCTGCTCGAAGAATCTTCTTTGCCAATACGTATCCGCTCATGTGTGGTCCACACACTCCCGAGTGTATATCTGTCATCACTGTTGTGGCTTGACTTGCATCTATACATCTCAACAATCCCAAATCCGGGGTTCTTTTGTACAGCACCCCTCCACTAAGGAAAAATCCGTTCGCCAACCGCCGAATAGCTCGCTTTTGGTCTCCGGTTGCTTGCTCTGGGTATACTCCTAACCTGAGGTATTCCTTGACATCATGAAACCACGGCTCACCATCCACCTCTTCCTCTATCACATTACAATAAGCATGTTGATTCCGGACATGGATATGTAACGGATCGACACGAACCTTGTCCGGGTGATGTAGCATTGATGCTAAAGTAGCTAGAGCGTCGGCAACCTCATTATGCATCCTTGGGATGTGCCTGAATTCTACTGATCGAAAGCGCTTGGTCAGATCATGCAAACACCGACGATACGGGATAAGCTTTAAATCTCTGGTTTCCCATTCTCCCTGAATCTGATGTACCAGAAGGTCCGAGTCCCCCAGGACCAAGACGTCCTGTACATCCATGTCCACCGCTAATCGCAACCCCAAGATACATGCCTCGTACTCAGCCATATTATTGGTACAATGAAAACGCAGTTGAGCAGTGACAGGGTAATGATGTCCTGTTTCAGAGATGAGCACAGCCCCTACTCCGACTGCTTTTGCGTTCGCCGCTCCGTCGAAGAAAAGCTTCCACCCGGGATCATCGGTTAATTCCAACCCATCAATTTGCAGTACTTCTTCGTCTGGAAAATACGTCCTCAGAGGTTCGTATTCGTCATCAACAGGATTTTCAGCTAAGTGATCGGCCAGGGCTTGAGCTTTCATAGCCGTCCTTGTCACGTATATGATGTCGAACTCCGTAAGTAGTATTTGCCATTTTGCTAACCTCCCTGTAGGCATAGGTTTCTGGAAAATATACTTCAACGGATCCAAACGCGAAATGAGGTAAGTGGTGTAAGAAGACAAATAGTGTTTCAGCTTTTGGGCTACCCAAGTCAGGGCGCAACATGTCTTTTCTAGATGAGTGTACTTGACCTCGTGGACTGTAAATTTCTTACTGAGGTAGTAAATGGCCCGTTCCTTCCTGCCAGTAAGATCATGCTGCCCCAGTACGCAGCCGAACGAATTCTCCAGAACCGTCAGATAAAGAATCAGGGGTCTGCCCGGTTCAGGCGGAACTAGTACAGGTGGATTTGACAGATACCCTTTGATTTGGTCAAACGCTTCCTGACATTCTGCCGTCCATTCTATCGCGGCGTCTTTCTTCAATAGGCGGAATATGGGTTCACGAGTTGCCGTAAGCTGGGCAATAAACCTACTGATGTAATTCAACCTTCCCAACAGACTCATTACCTCTGTTTTATTCTTTGGCGGGGGTAACTCCTGAATGGACTTGATTTTGGATGGGTCCAACTCAATGCCCCGTCGGCTGACGATGAATCCTAGCAACTTTCCTGACGGAACTCCGAATGCGCATTTGGCCGGATTGAGCTTGATGTCGTATCTTCGAAGTCTTTGAAAGAACTTCCTGAGGTCAGCAACATGGTCTTCTTGACGTCTGGATTTTACGATCACATCATCCACGTACACTTCAATTTCCTTGTGTATCATGTCATGGAATACCGTAGTCGTCGCCCTCATATATGTTGCCCCTGCATTCTTCAAACCAAACGGCATCACTCGGTAGCAATAAGTTCCCCACTGTGTGATAAAAGCCGTCTTTTCTGCGTCCTCTTCATCCATCAAAATCTGATGATATCCCGCATAACAATCCACAAAGGATCCGATTTCGCGTCCGGCGCAATTATCAATTAGGATATGGATATTGGGAAGCGGGAAATTATCCTTAGGACTCGCCTTGTTGAGGTTGCGATAGTCCACACATACTCTGATCTTTCCGTCTTTCTTTGGCACCGGTACTACATTAGCCAACCATTCAGGGTATCGAGTGACGCGAATGACTTTCGCCTGCAACTGCTTGGTTACTTCCTCTTTGATCTTTACACTCATCTCCGTCTTGAATTTCCGCAGTTTTTGCTTGACGGGAGGATATGCCGGATCAGTGGGTAATCTATGAACCACTAGATCAGTGCTGAGTCCGGGCATGTCGTCGTATGACCATGCGAAAATGTCTTTAAACTCCATGAGTGTTTTGATCAACTCTTCCCTCAGATTGGGTTCAATATGGACACTTATTCGGGTTTCTTTGACGTCATCCGCATTCCCTAGATTAACGGCCTCGGTATCATTTAAATTCGGTTTGGGTTTTTCCTCGAAGTGACTTAATTCTTCACCGATTTCTTCTACGGCTTCATCATCGCCGTACTCGGACTCACTCTCGTCACTTCTTATTTCATGCGTTATTATTTCCAAACCCGATTGACTTTCTAGACTGGGTTGATTAATCTTTAAGCACGCCATATCATTAAGATCAGTTGAAAGAAGGCTGTTCAGAAAAGTAAAAAGAAGGAAAAATAAACAAAATTAGACACGAAGGGAATCAAATTTCATTAAATGGGAACTGTACAAGGGAAAACAAACTGCAAACTTAAATCAAAAATGAACTAAAAACAACTGGATTTTACTCCGGGGACAAACCCCCAACACAAAATTTCGAAAGAAAAACAATCCAAGACAAACTACCAAGACTCCTTCCGGACAGGGAGAGGAGTAGCCTTCCAATTATTCAATTTTGCTTTCGATCCCACAAACTGTATCTCGGCATGGCTGGATCCTTCGCCATCCTCGAGCATGCATACATCTGTGAATAGGTCCTCGAACTTTCTTAAGAACTCTTCGTCTGGCCTAACCATAGGACTGGGAGTCTTTGTCGTCGGATGTCCTCTTGCTTCGGACCCGACAAAAGATTGGGAAAGGCGTGGAACAGGCTTTGGGAGCACCCATGTCTTCTGCTTACTCCTCTTTGCTCGCCGGATGTCCTCTGAGGCTGGCTGGAATCCCAAGCCGAAGGTTCCCAAGTTTTCGACCACCGATACCGGTTGTATGATTCCTTGCGGAGATGCACCTAGACCTTTACCGGGTATGAAACCATGTCGCAACATTTCATGAGCCACCATGACATCTGCGGTAATTGTTCTGTCATCGGGAATGCATTCCCCTTCTGGAACTCGGTTGGCAGACACCACATCGCAGACCTGATACACCCACGGCCCAACATCTTCTTCCGTCTCAACAAAGGGGATGATGCTGCATGATTGTAGATCGTTCTCTCCATGGACGACGATCTCCTGTTGGTCCCACTCAAACTTAACGAGTTGGTGTAAGCTGGATGGAACTGCTCTTGCGGCATGGATCCATGGTCGCCCTATCAGGAGGTTATATGACACCACCATGTCCAGCACCTGGAATTCCATGGTGAACTCCACTGGCCCAATCGTCAAGATTAACACTATGTCACCAACCGACGCTTTGCCTCCTCCGTCAAACCCTCGAACACATATGATGTTCTTGCGTACCCTGCCGATGTCCACTTTCAACTTGCCCAGTGTAGAGAGAGGACAAATGTTAGCACTGGACCCATTATCGACAAGGACTTTGGTAACCACCGCCTCCTCGCACTTCACCGTAAGATATAAAGCCTTGTTGTGCTCGGTGCCTTCCTCAGGCAACTCATCATCGGTGAAGGTGATCCGATTTGCTTCGAAGATCCTATTGGTGATCTTCTCCAAATGGCTCACTGAGATTTTATCCGGTACATGTGCCTCATTCAGGACTTTCATCAAAGCTTGCCGGTGTTCCTCAGAATGTATCAGCAAGGATAGCAATGATATTTGCGCAAGAGTCTTCTTCAACTGCTCTAAGACAGAGTAGTCATGCAGCTTCATCTTTTTGAGGAATTCTTCTGCCTCTTCATCGGTTACCGGCTTTTTCAATGTTGCCGGAGTGATCTTCCTCAATTCCGCAGGGGCAAAACATCTCCCCGAGCGGGTCAACCCTTGTGCTTCGCAAACTTCCTCTTTCACTTCCTTTCCTTTGTAGGTCGTTGTAATCCGAGCATAATTCCATGGAACAGCCCGGTTATCGGTTATTGGCAACTGTATTGCTGGCTGGATGATGAAAGGATCCCTTCGAACGCCTGCTACTGTCAAGATGGGCTTGATTGCTGCCCCTGGTACAACTATCTTGGCTTCCCCCGGCTTCACCGGTACTTCGTTCACACTTCCCTTTCCGGCTTCCGACCCTCCTGGTATGTCCTTCTTGCAACTGGGTGACTCATCCAAGCTCGGCCCCTTTCTCATTCCTACCCCGCCAGATTTGATCATCATTACCATCCGAGAGGCTTTCTCCTTTCCTTCTTCCGCCCGTACCAACTCGATCGTATTGGTCTCATGATGAGTTGGAAGCGGGTTACGGTTGATGTTGGGCTCTGTTGGAGTACGGACCTCAATCCTGCGAGTGTCGATGAGCTCTCGGATGGCCGTTTTCAACCTCCGACATTTTTCCGTGTGGTGTCCCGGACATCCCGAGCAATATGCACAATTTCTTGAATGGTCCGGGTTCTTCGGAAGAGGGTTTGGCGGCTTAGCTTCAGCCGGATTCAGCAACCCTACTTGCTTTAACCGGTGGAACGGACTGGTGTAAGATTCCCCAAGGGAGTGAAATTCTTCGGCCTTGGCGCCATGTCGCCCCTGAATGCCTGGTTTGGACGAAAACTCGCGCCCGAGGGGTTTCTGTAAGCTCTTGGGGGTGGGTGATTGTTCTGCGGGTTTGGTGCACGCCACGGTGCATGGACGGGAGGTGCAGAATAGGACTGTGCGTGGTGGACAGTAAAATGGGGATCGGGTGCGGGATAGTAATGTTGCGGGTGGTTATATGGGTTGTGGGAGTAATTTTGGTGGTGAGGATGGGGTGGGCTATATTGGGGTGCGGGGCCTCTATTTCTGAACCATGCCCCGGACTCGACGGCCGCAACTTCCTCTCTCTTCTTTTTCCCCAGTACTCCTCCAGTACCACTTTGGATAGCCTGAGTGGTGGCTTTCAATGATGAGTAGCTCGTGATCTTGTTTGCCTTCAAACCTTCCTCGATTATAGCCCCCATTTTTATCACTTCAGTGAATGATTTGCCCACGGACGTTACCAGATGTCCGAAATAGGTTGGCTCTAGTGTCTGCAAGAAGTAATCCACCATCTCGCTCTCTCTCATCGGCGGATCTACCCTGGCTGCCTGTTCCCTCCAACGGAAACCAAATTCCCTGAAGCTTTCAGCGGGCTTCTTCTCCAATTTTAGCAATGATAGGCGGTCGGGGATTATTTCAAGATTGTATTGGAACTGGCCGATAAAAGCTTGAGCCAAATCATCCCACGTAAACCATCTACTGGGATCCTGTCTAGTGTACCACTCCAACGCCGATCCTCCCAGACTCTGGCCGAAGTAGGCTATCAGAAGCTCGTCCCGTCCTCCGGCCCCTCTCATTTTACTGCAAAACCCCCGCAGGTGGGCCACTGGGTCACCATGCCCCTCGTATAGGTCGAATTTGGGCATTTTAAACCCTGCTGGCAACTGGACGTCCGGAAATGGACACGGATCCTTATAGGCGACGCTGACCTGGTTGCCCAAACCGTGCATGTTCCTGAAGGACTGCTCCAGGCTTTTAACTTTTCTGACAACTTCCTCGTGTTCCGAACTTTGGAAGTGCTTTTCCGGTTCTGCCGGATTATCCCAATGAGGTGTATGTGATTGTGGTTCAGGAGCCCTGAAAGTAGGCTCTGGAGGATAGTAAGAGTTGTCATGGATCTGAACATATGGCTCGCTGGCCGGCCTTTGCAGAGGAGCAGGTGGAGGTGCCACAAAAACAGGGGTGGTCGGAGGAGGATTTGGTTTGGCTGGTGGAATGTGGGTGGCATATGGGTTTTCCCCCTGAAAGTATGGATAGCTTGGGGCGCTTGTCGAAGGATCGATGGGCGGATGTTCCGGAGCTGAGGCGAGAGTAGGGCGGTTTGGTGAAGACTGTTCCCTGGCCCAGGCCAGGTGCATCTCCGTTATCTGTTGTTTTAACCGGTCTACCTCTTCTTTCATGATTTGTAGCTCGGATTTTTCTTCCTCGAGACTCTTGCCAGAACTCGACATGCTTACTGTAACTGGTCCTTTGGATCTAGTACGGTAGTGATGGCTGGCCAGTATATTCTGTCAAACCAACTGCTAAACTTTTCTGGAAATGCAACAAACTTGTTAGTTCACCGAGTTTGACAGATATGTTATAGCACGTTGGATGCAATGCACCTAACCAAATAACACTTTCTACATGTACTCTTAACATGCGTCATTCCGGCCCTTTTTCTTTTTCTTTTTCTTTTTCTTCTTCTTTTTTTTTCTTTTTCGACTATCTTTGCAAGCCTTATTGTTATTTAACCTTTGGATTCTTTTCCTTTCTTTTTTAGTGGTGGTCGAATCTTATGTGGATTGCCTACGTATCACGTTCTCGCGTGAATCAGACCGAGCGTAGTTCTGGTAACAAGATTGTGGCAAAATTCAGTAACTTTTATATCAAATAAAACCTCAAAGTTACAAAACATGGCTTACAATAATCGGCAAAATAGAGGAATGCTTGACTCGAAAAATGAAAAATGCCAACCAACTTGACTCGATATTTCAAAATACATTTTTTAAATCAGAAGTCTAATGCTCTAAAATTCCTGGGAGCCCGCGAGGCGTCATTCGGCCTTGCCGCGGGTCTCGGTGTGAGGTCCTTGTGCAGTCCCCTTAAATCCCTCATGATCTGATGAACATAGCCCATAACTGAAGCAAAAAGGGCAGGGCGGGGCATTTGTTCACAAGCTAGGCACTTCATGGTGACATAGTGCCCGATTTCTCCAATTCTGTCCTTGATCATGTCCATTTCTCTGAGTAGCCGCTCTATCTGCTGGTTTTTCGCCCCCAATCTTTGAGCGTTGTTGGTGACTTGGTCTAGGAGCCTGTCTATTTGTTCTTGCAGTCGAGCCATCAAATTGTGGCAACGGTCGAGGTCCGCTCTGGCATCTTGGGCTTGCTTGAAAACCCGCTCCCTGAGGATAACATTTGCCTCCCTTAGACTAGTGATGGTCTCGGTGTAATCTTCTTCTATCCGTTGCAGGTGAAGTGCATGTTGATGTGCCTCCTTTTTCCAGCTAGCACGGACCCTCATTGTTTGGGTCTTTGATTCTTCCAATTCTCTTTGGACATCGGCAACTTGGCTTCTCAAACCCTTTATCAACTTTTCGTCTGCTCGACTCCTCGACTGTCTGTCAGCATCCCTTTTCATTTGCTGGATTTGAGCCCTCAAAAAGTCATTTTCTTGCGCCAACTTCTTTTTATCTCCTTCGTCGGCGGCGGCTTGCATATCCCTTTCAAATTGAAGATCTTGGACCCGTTGCTCTATCTTGCCAATCCTTGTTCTGTAAACCTCTTCCTTGGCCAACCAGTCCCATTGGTCTTGGGACGCTTCAGCAAATTCCCTGAGGTGAGGTCTTTTGGCTGGTCTTTCCCCCGATGTTTCTCCTTTGTACCAAGTAAGATATCTGGGTACAACCTCTCCTCTAGCTCGATCCTGCACACAAGTGTTTGCCTCAAGATACTGGCATTTGCTCCAAATCTGGCGGACCCTTGCTTCTGGGAATTGACCGTCGGGACCAATTTCAATAACCTGGGTACTCAGGTCTTCTTCTTTGGGTACTACCTGGCACCTTCCGAGCTGTCTCAACACCCGATGGGGCGCATACGGTTGAATGCTTTTAAGTCCCATTAAGAGAAAGGGGGACCTAGCCGCTGGCATGTACACGATTCTGTCTATCTGCAACCAACCCAACGTCCACTGTATTTGACTTGCGTTGAGAACCTGAAAGTATGCCCTCCATGCCAATGTTCCTTCAGGCAGGACGGCCCTATCAATCCTTGTATAGAATTCGCTTATGCAAGTTTTCTCAACCAACCCGTATCTCAAGAATTGGGTGCGGCGACACAGGTGCTCGATCATCCACATTTGTAGCAGTAAATTACAGCCTTCGAAAAAATCTCCCCCGGCTTTGCAGATTGTGAGGGCTCGATATATGTCCGATAGTATCATAGGAGCAAGAGTACTTTCGCTTTGGTCAAGCAAAGTACTGACGACTCCGGCTACCTTTATATCAATGTTCCCGTCTTTCCTTGGGAATACCACGAGTCCCAAAAAGGCTATCATGAAAGCGACTCGTCTGTGCTCCTCCCATTTCCGGCGATTACCCTTACTGCATAATTTGTTTTCTGGGTCGTCGAAACCTCCCGCATGACCGTACCTTTGATAGATGAAGTTTAAAGTACAAAACCCTCGTGCTAGATCTGGGTTACGTACCGTTCTGGCCGTCTTCAGTGAGTCTAAAAACCGGTGTACGGCGACAACCCTAGGGGCGATTAGATATTGATGCCCCAATGGTATATCAGTGTTTCCAATGTATCCGGTCATCTCCTCAACAGTTGGGGTGAGCTCGAAGTCCGAGAAGTGAAAGACATTGTGTGCGGAGTCCCAATATGTGACTAAGGCTCTTATGATGTCCCCACGAGGTTTTATTTCAAGCGGACCCGTGAGACCTTTCAAATACTTTTTAACCTCGCCCTGCCCTTCTTGGCCTAGATCATTCCACCATAGCCGTATTTGTACCGGGATTTTAGTCATGAGTGAAAAGGGTTCATTTTGAATCGTGCTCATCCTGCACATTTATTTAAAGAAAACGATCATTTTGGTTGGCAATAATTTTTTTTCAAAATTTACAGATTTTGGTATATTTTTTTTGAAAAATGGCAAGTTGGACCCGACGGGGGTTGCCTACGTATCTCACCTCCGGTGAGAATCAAACTCGCGTAGTTCGGTCCGTCAAGACAAACTATTTCTTTTATTGACCGACAAAAAACACACTTTGTTAAGAAATACATTTTCCTTTATTGACCGACAAAGAAAACACATTTTGTTAAGAAAACACATTTTCTTTTATTGGCCGACAAAGAAAACACATTTTATTAAGAAACACATTTTCTTTTATTGACCGACAAAAAAACACATTTTGTTAAGAAACCCATTGTCGTCAAAGTCAACCTTCCGTTGTCTCTTATTAACAAACTATTGGTTTTGTTGGTAAGACCCATTTTTGTATTTTCTGAAAATATCTATTTACCCACACTGTTTCCTTTTGTTTTTCGTTTCTCCTCAGTATTTAAAAGCCGGTCAGCATGCAAGTTCGAATAAATGCTTGAAACAAACATGGCATAGCAAGATGGTCTTTCATTTCAGGTTGCATGTCCTAGACGGACCCAACCCCTGTGTTGAGTCCCCTAAGTCAAATGCAACATGATGCAAATAAGCGTTCCTACTAGGGATCCGGCATGAAGTCACGTTATTCTAAGTTTAAAAACATGGGTATGTGTTCTAGACTGTGTACCCGAGCGGACAACTCGAGTTGAGGAAGGAGCTCCTTTCCGGGAACCAAAAGGCCAACCGGCTTAGAAACTTTCCGAGCCTCTTTATTATTTCGGGTTATGACACTAACAGAATAAGGAGTCTCAACCAGTGAGCACATCCCGGGGGTGAGAAGTGAAGGGTTTGCGGCACAGTTTTATATACAGTTCACGTAATATCAAAGCGGTAGACATATAACAGTTTGTATGTACAGTGCAGCTAGTATCAAAGCGGTAGACATGTAGCACGTTAATTAAGCATGTAGTAAAATCAGATATAGACAAAACAACAATTTAACTGAGCTCGAATTCTTAAACCCTGAACCGAAGTTCAGAGGTTGTATCCCCAGCAGAGTCGCCAGAGCTGTCACACCTCCTTTTTACGCACCCGCGGGGACACGATGGAGTTTTTCCAATTAAAGGACAATCGAGACGGGATTAGTTTATTTAATTCAGATTCACCACTTGGGAAAATAATGGTGTCCCAAGTCACCGGTTTAATTCCGAACCGAGGAAATTTATGACTCTGTAATGCAGTCTGCGAAACTAGAAACCTGGATAAGGAATTACGTTAACCCGGGAGAAGGTGTTAGGCACTCCCGGATTCCGTGGTTTTAGCACGGTCGCTCAATTGCAATTTTTGTTTCTATCTGATTCTTTTATATATTTTAACTATGCGCTTTTAATGCTCCGCTCTTATTTTTAGAAGAATTGCGACGTCACGAAAACACATTTCGAGTCACACCGCAACCAGTACGCCTGTGACTTTAATGTATTTCAGTTTCGCCGAGAGTAAGATTTGGGTCACATAAATGCGCACCCGTGTTTAGGAAAGTAATTTGCTTACAAATCGCGCCTAAAGAATCTATCGTCCTTATTAACTTCGGGAAAAGACCGTGAAATTAACTAAACGGTCTTTCCAAGGCTAAGTTTTCATAACAACTGATTAGAGGGCCCCGCGATTGTGTATTTGCGTTTGGCGAGGCTCATCTCATTATTACTAAGGCCAATCCTAAGATGAACTATATTTTCTACTTGATTTATCTCTAACCACAAAAAAAATGTTAATTGTTTATCATCACCTACTAGTTTTATTTTTTTTTTCATTTGGGCCATTCAATAGAGCCTCGACTCAAAATTAAACGCCGGAAGACAATTTCCTCTTTACTATGCTCTTAAATTACTTAAACTTCAATTTTGTATTCAAATTAGTTAAGCTAATTAGTTAACATGCTTATTATTTGTTTTATTTAAGAAAAGAATATTGAACATGCTTCAGATTTTAATCCAATCTAACTGATAATCAGTTTTCGTGTAAATGATCTAGATCATAGTAGATATACACGAACTAAAGTGTACTGATAATCTAATAGCAACGAAGTGATATATCAATCGTCCCGATTCCCTTTTTAAACAAACTATAGATAAAACGGGATTTACATGCTTATCATTACAATTAACTACTTGAACATTGAACATGGTACTACTAATTCATAACTTTCGATCAAGCTACCATCATTATGCCTCTATTTACTTCTACACTGGGTGTTAGTTATTATACACTCTTAACTTGAACAAATTAACACCACTAACATGACAACATGTATTTCATTGATTCACCTGCCCATTACATAGTGTGTTTCCAGTAGACCACTTCTACTATAATAGGTTATGGAAATATGAAGTTCACATAGTTACAACCCATACAGTCTATTACATGTTCGGGTTCTCCTTAATGAGTACACATGTATCTAACTAAATTTTGATATGGATTAAAAGGACATGATAATCAATAAGCTAAGTTTTATTGCTTCAATTCATGTTTACAACTTCAGGCAGTAGTGAAATACCTGGAAATCAACAAAGCAAGAGAATGGAGATCAGTTAAGCCGATGAAACCAAGTAACAGCAGACCAACAGCAACAAGCACCACAACAATGACCCAACCAGTAGAACACTGACTCAGCCAGCACAACAACAACACAAGAACAACAGGCAGTGGCAGTCACAGTCACACACCACAGCAAACAGCAAACCCAGTAATAACCAACAACCAGCACCAGGCCACAACCAAAAGATAGAACAAAGCAGTAGCCAAGATGCAATCACAACAACAAAACCACACCAGTAAAGCAGAACCACAGCAGTAGCAAAAGAAGGACAACAGGACTGCAGCAACCAGAACCAACGAAGCAGTAACCACCACAGCCAATGAAACAGTAACTTTAGTATATCCTTACTGTTCTCTCTCTATTTTTAGTTTCAATATCGATTCTCCCCCTGTTTTTCTTAACTCCCAGCTCTCTCTATCTATCTCTTTTGTATGTGTGTCTGTCTATTTGAACCCTTACTGTGTGTGAATGACTATATGCTTTTCAATATCTCTCTATGTGTTTTCGAAATGTATCTTTGCTGTGTGTATCTATTTGAATCCTTACTGTGTGTCTGTGTGTGTAGGAATGTCTATATTTCTGAATCTCCTCCCCATCTGTTTCAGCTTAATGCTACCTTTATAGTTAAAAAAAAACAGACCCCCCTCCTAATGGCACAAAGACCTTAATTAAAACCCTTTTGCCCATCCCTCTCCCTGCTGAATCCATTAGGCTCCCTGAACTCCCCACTACTAAGTGTCAATGTATGGGTTTTAGTGTTAAAGATGCTAATTGCAGAGGGCTTAATGGGATTCCCTGCTATACAGCAGGTTCCACTAAGCTGCCATCATGGGTGGGGCATTTTTTAAGTCCTATGATGCCAACATTCTGATTCCAATCAACTAACAGCTATATCACAACCTAATTTGTATCAACAGTTCAAAGAACAACTTTGATCCAACAGTGATTCGCCATATGATTTACAGGGTAAATTTCTGCCATAAACTTCTAATGAACAGACCTACGAAACTAATCGACCACATTCGATTAACTACAACACATAATCATGGATAACAAATTAATTAGCAAAACAGTGATCCTAAAATCTCGGCTAAAATGAAAACCAAGTATTTGACGACGCTAATCGAAACGAATACGCATTCGAACATATACGCAATCAACCAACTGATACAGACGAATAATTGACCAAATAAAGGTCTTGGGAGATGAAGAACAAAGCAGATAACTCAAAGAGGAAACAAAGGGCAAACAATTGACATGATTAAACACATTAAATGTGAAGAAAGAAGAATAGAAATACCATAGCTCGAACGACCCCGGACCAATCTCGGATTTGGCTCCCATTTGGATTTTGGAGTCTAACGGAACTTAATCGAAATGTTTTCAAATGAAAACATTTCCACTAAGGTCTATTAGACCCCAATTTGTTTCGATTTTGGACCCCGAATCCCTAATTAGATTTCTAGGGTTCTTGAAGTTTGAATTGGGGTTTGAGGGGTTCTGGTCAGATTCGAACCAAGCCGTTGTTAGTGGGGGTATGAGGGAGGTGAGGGGAGGTTGTGGTGTGATTTTGAAGTGGTTTGGGATGAATTTCAAATTCCGACGAACTTCGAATTGATATTCGAAGCGTTCGAGTAACATTCGAAGATAACTAATGCCGGATTCGTATAGAGGGGCTTTGGGAGATTTGACGGTGTTAATTTGGGGGTGATTGGCCTACCGGAACCGCCGTGAGGCGATTTCCGGCAGGCGGCGCAACGGTGGTAGACGGCGGAGCTAGGTCCGGTCTCTGAAGACCTTTGGGAGATGAAGAGAGATGGGGGGGGGGGTTCTGGGGTGAGAGATGAGGGTCTTGGGTGTGTTTGGTATGTTTAAAATTAGTGCTTTAATCTCGGCCGTTGGATGATGAGAATCCAACGGCCAAGATCAAACGATTGGGGCGGCTGATGAGATCCGTCAGATCAACACTGATCGACGGCTTGGATCTCTTCACTCACAAATGGAACGACGTCGTTTGGTTAATTTAAGGGTTGGGTCGGTCCGGGTGTGATGGAATTGGGCTGGGATTATTTTGGCTTTTTGGGCTTGGGGTTTAATTATAAAGTGGCCCAATCCTACCTCTTAATATTAAACTCCATGATGTATTACATATATATATATGTATATATATATATATTACATATATATGTATATATATATATATATATATATATATATATATATTAACTTGTAACACAATTACATTTTCCACTACAATTATCCTACATAATTACATATCACCCGAAAAATGTAAATCACATAATTTTGATATCAAACACTAAAAATGCAAAACCTAATGTATATATTTTTTGTATTTTATTAATTTAAATAAATAAACATGCACACAAAAATGTAAATTTAAGATAAAAATAACACAAAATCACAAAAATCATGCCCAACACGAAACTATTTTTATTTTGAATTTTCTGGGAGTACTTCTCAGGTAAGGCAAAAATCACGTGCTCACAGGTATTACAAAGACTAATAGGTCTAAAATTTTGTAGTTTATTAGCATTGTTGAATTTAGGGATTAAACAAACATAAGTCTTGTTAAGGTCACAGGAAATCTGCCTTGAATTGAATATTTGATGACATAAATTGATCACTTTATTAGCTAATATAGGCCAAAACTTTTGAAAAAAAAAAATGAGTGTATCCCGTCAGGACCAGGAGCTTTGGTAGGTTTAAAGGAAAAATTAGCTCTTCGAACATCATAGTTCCTAAGGTTTATCAAGACATGATAAGTCTAATTTTCTAAAATTAGAGCTACTATTGGCTGCTAGATTCTAAGTAGTGAATTCATGAGAAGTATTGGAGATGTTTTGGAAGTAATTTGCCACATTATCCATAATGTCCTTTTGATTTTCAATCCAGCTACCATTACTATTTTCAAAAAAGATAATATTATTTTTCCTTCTACGGTTTGTAGCTTGTATATGAATGTATCTAGTATTGGCATCACCATCATTTAGCCAATTTATCCTAGACCTCAATTTCCAATAATCCTCTTCTATTTTAAGAATAGATTCTTAGTCATTTATTAGAGTAATTTCTAGATTTTTTCGGAATATATTATATTGGTAGATAGCAGAGTTTTGTATCCCAGTAATACGTTTTAAAAGGTTCTTTTTTTTGTAAATATATTTCCAAACGTCTCCTTCTTCCAATTCAACACATCTTTTTGGAATTTCACTATACCCTCTAAAATATCATTATCTTTCCAATTATGTAGAACTAGTCTAGGAAAATCGGGATGAAAACACCAAAAGGTTTCCATTCTAAAAGGTCTAGAGTTATTTTTATTTAACTTATTGTTAATATTAATAAGAATGAGGTTATGGTTAGAGTGTCCTAGAGACCTCGGGCACTGCAGGCGCATCAAGGAGGAGGAGGTCTTGAGGGCGTTGCGTAGGATGAGTAGGGGTCGAGCGACTGGGCCAGACGAAATTCCGGTGGAGTTTTGGAAATGCATGGGTAGGTCAGGAGTGGAGTGGTTGTCCAGGTTGTTCAATGTGATCTTTAGGACCAAGAGGATGCCGGAGGAGTGGAGATGGAGTACAATGGTTCCCTTGTACAAAAACAAAGGGGATATCCGGTGTTGCAACAACTATAGGGGTATCAAATTAATAAGTCACACCATGAAGGTCTGGGAGAGGGTGATCGAGGCGAGGGTGAGGGAGATGTCATCTATATCTGTGAACCAGTTTGGTTTCATGCCGGGTCGCTCTACTACCGAAGCTATCCACCTTGTGAGGAGGATGGTGGAACTGTTCAGGGATAAGAGGAAGGACCTGCATATGGTGTTTATCGACTTGGAGAAGGCGTACGATAAGGTCCCTAGAGAGGTTCTGTGGAGATGCTTGGAGGCGAAGAGCGTGCCAGAAGCCTACATCAGAGTGATCAAAGACATGTATGATGGAGCCAAGACTAGGGTTAGGACGGTGGGTGGCGACTCGGACCATTTTCCGGTGGTTATGGGGCTACATCAAGGATCTGCGCTAAGCCCTCTCTTATTTGCCTTGGTAATGGATGCTCTAACTCGCCATATTCAAGAGGATGTGCCATGGTGTATGCTCTTTGCTGACGACATAGTCTTGATAGACGAGACGAGGGCTGGTGTTAATGCGAGGTTGGAGGTGTGGAGACAGACCCTCGAGTCTAAGGGTTTTAAACTAAGCAGGTCTAAGACAGAATATCTAGAGTGCAAGTTTAGCGCCGAGTCGAGCGAAGTAGGCTGGGACGTGAAGCTGGGATCTCAGGTCATAGCCAAGAGGGACAGTTTCAGATATCTTGGATCAGTGATTCAAGGGGACGGAGAGATTGACGGGGATGTCACTCGCCGTATAGGAGCGGGGTGGTTGAAGTGGAGGCTCGCATCAGGAGTCTTGTGTGACAAGAAAGTTCCACAGAAACTCAAGGGGAAGTTTTATAGAGCGGTGGTTAGACCTGCCATGTTGTATGGGGTGGAGTGCTGGCCTGTGAAGAACTCTCATGTCGAGAGAATGAGAGTTGCGGAGATGAGGATGCTCAGGTGGATGTGCGGGCTCACCAGATTAGATAAGATTAAGAATGAAGTTATTCGGGAGAAGGTGGGGGTGGCCCCAGTGGATGAGAAGATGCGAGAAGCGAGACTCGGGTGGTTTGGGCATGTGCGGAGGAGAAGCCCTGATGCACCGGTGAGGAGTTGTGAGCGACTGGCGGTGGTTGGCGTGAGTCGAGGCAGAGGGAGGCCTAAGAGGTATTGGGGTGAGGTGATTAGGCAGGATATGGCTAGAATGGGGATTTCCGAGGACATGACCCTTGATAGGAAAGTTTGGAGGTCTAGTATTAGGGTTGTAGGGTAGGGCGTTCTAGAATTCTTAGTACTTCTGTTAGGGGCTGAGTGGGGTTTGGTAGCGATCTCTTTAGTTAATTAATGTATTGTGTTGTGCCTCTTATGGTAGTAACCGATTGGTATTATTGCATGTCATTCTACTTTTGGTTTTATGTTTAGATAATTATTTATGTGATTTATCCCGGATTTACTAACATTGTTTTGTTTTGTTTTGTTGTGTTTTGTTTGTTGATTTTCTCTCTCTTTTTTTGAGCCGAGGGTCGGCCGGAAACAGCCTCTCTACCCTTTCGGGTAGGGGTAAGGCCTGTGTACGTATTACCCTCCCCAGACCCCACTTTGTGGGAACATACTGGGTAGTTGTTGTTGTTGTTGTTGTTGAGGTTATGGTTAGAGTGCACTTTAGGGAGGTGGGTGACAGTCACTTTGTTGAACTCATGTAACCATTTTTTATTAGCGTAAACCCTGTCTAATCTCTCCACAATTAAGCCCCTATTTTTTTTACGATGATTAGACCATGTATATTTACAACCCTTGTACCCAAGGTCCATTAGATGGCAATATTCAAAATAATTCAATAGTGAACTTGCTCTTTTTTTATTAATAGGTCTTCCTCCGAATTTATCTTTGGAGTTAGTTAACTCATTAAAATCACTTGTTACTAACCAGGGTCCCTTGTACATATCATAAATATAATTAAAATCTTCCCATAATAACAACTTATTATTAATATTATTACTAGCATAAACAGTAGAGAAAATCCAAGTAAGGTTTTTTGGTTTTACCTCTATCATTGAAGGTTTTTTGGTTTTACCTCTATCATTGCATGGATGGATTGGCCATTCCTTGTGAAGGTGTATATATTTACTATGGTCGTATTCCAGAGTAGAACCATACCACCGGAATTGCCTTCAGTTGTGATTTCTACCATTTCTTTGAAGTTGTAACCTTCCAGGATGGAGATATGACTATCCATTTTAGTTTCTATCAAGGCAACTAGACTAGGTCTATGTGTGTCCATTGTTGACATCCAATTTTATCCCTCCTTTCTTCCAAACTATTTCTTTAAGCTTCTGATATTACTAATAGTTTAAGAATAATTATTTATAGTTGTTATCCCAAGATAGACTTAATTAGTATTCTTATTTTTATTATAGTTATTATTTCTATTATTATTATTACTAACATTAGATATTATTATTATTACTAACATTAGATATTATTATTATTATTATTATTATTATTATTATTATTATTATTATTATTATTATTATTATTACTACAACTATTACTACATTTTTATAATGATTAATATCCACTTAATATATTATAATATAATTATTATTACAACAACAACTATTATATTTTTTAATATCCACTTAGTATTATATTATGGAAAAACTACCCTCTATAGCCCCTCAAAATTTTAATAGCCCATGTTTTGACCCACTTTCAAAAAATGGCCCTTCGGCCCAAACATATTGCATATAGTAGCCGAACAGAAAGAGTATGACAACATAAGTGCTTGTAGCTCAGTGTTAGAGCGCCTGATTCCTAAGTAGATGGTTGTAGGTTCGACCCCAACCTAGCGCAACGGAGAAATTTTTTTTTTACAATGTATAAATATTATATCCTAAGTTCGATAGTGTATCATTGGTGTACATTGAACCTATCTCAACTGTGCTTGTGTATCTAAAGTGTATATATATAATCTATCTAAAAAATGTAAAAGAATTGTGTATAATGTATATTTTCTAATATTTTGGGGTGTATCATGTATTTTTGTATAGTGACAGTCTTTTTTGTATATATTTTGTATAGTAACATCTATTATGTATATTTTTTGTATAGTGACAATCTATTTTGTATATTTTTTGTATAGCAACAATCTATTAGTATATATTTTGTATAGTGACCGTCTATTTTGTATAGTGACAATCTACTGTATATAATTTTTTTTACTGGCAGTCTATTTTGTATAATAGAGAGCCCAATTATTATAATATAAAATTTTTCTATTTTAAAAGTATGACCAAATAAGCTATTAAACAAAGAAAAGAATTGCACCATAGTTTTTCATAATTTTCATTTCTGTTTCATCGATCATTAGATTAAAACCACCAGATGACACATTTTACTCTTCAACTACTACTATTGTCTTAATTCTTTTCTACTAGAATTATTATAAAGAATGTTTACAATATTCTAATTTGATGTCTAATCAAACATGAGGAAGTAATAGTTAAATGTAATTATTGGAGAGGACCCGGTGGAAGGAGAGAGGGTGGGTGAGTGGGTGATGTGAATAGTGATGGAAATAATAGAATACAGAGGGAGCACGCAATTCCTCGGGACGGAAAACAGGAGAAAAGAAGCTTACGGAAAGAATGGGATTCATTATTGAGAGAGAGAGAGGTCCTTTGCCTATGAATGAACGAATTCACATATTCCAGACACGTCATAATTTAATTGTTGAGGAAAGAAGCAGAAAGCGGTAGTTTAGGCTAGCCATTAGGATTACTTTTGGGCTATAAGTTGTATAATATAATTTTGGGCTACTGAATGATATAAATTTAGCCCGAGAGGCTATAAGTGAAGTTTGCTCTTATATTATACTATGACTTAAAGGACTTAGCTAGAAGCCCAAATAAAATGGCTTTGAAGAAAGAATGGCCCAAGTCTTTTCTCAAGACCAAAACCATTCGGCCGAACATTAGGGGGTATAGTCCAAGTGCTCGCCAAACAAGCAGCCCACTTATCAAGCCTATAACCTAATCCTAATTCAGTTGTGCCTCTGTATCCTCTTCACCCTCATACCATTTTTGTTGTCAAGTTAGCCGAGCTTCATCCATGGCAGAAGCTTGCCTCGTCGATTTTGAGTAAGTTTATTTTCTTTTCAGAAATCGTGACTTCTCTCTCTCGCTCGTTTGAAAAAAGATTTAGTCAACACAAGAGGCCAAAATATTTTTAGCATTTGATTTTCTGAGATGGAAAGACTGATTTTCAGAGATTTGATTCGATCTCATACGTATCTCTCAGACCAAATCACGTGAAGCCCTGCCACAACTCTAAACGTTCGGATTTGAACACTTATTTTAAAAATCCGAATTTAAAATCTGTTCGCCTATAGAACTCTAGACATTTTCTTGGCCTATAAATACATATCTAACTCGCCATCTGAGGGGAGAAAAAAAAACACACCCTCCAATGGCCTACTCTAATACTCCTACTCTTTTTCATTCTTTAACTTTGTGAAAAACCCCCCAATAGATATATCAAGCTTTGCGATTCTGTCTCTGTTGAAGCTTTTCAAACTCATTCGTCTTATGGTTCAGATTTATTTGTAGTTAGAGAGTAGATACGAGGTTCGATGTTGCCGCCCCGTTCACTGCCCCACCACAGGTAGCATCCGACCATGTTTTGATTTTTCTCTTTCGTTCAAAATCGTATGTCTGCCTAGAAAATCTTGTCCTAGTTATTCTATGTTTTAGTTGTATTGAAGTGTACTAGTAAAATAGGAATAATAATAAAATCATGTATTAAGACCTTTTATGTTCACATGTGTCTCTTCAAATTTCATGATTGAATGGCGATACTAGCTGTCGTTTTGTTCTTTCAAAGCCTCGACTGATCTTACTTCAATATAAGTCATGCCTTAAGGATTAAATTGAGTTGTTTTTCAAGTAAGTAAAATCGTGACATGATTGGGTCATTTGGACATGATTGGATCTTTCAAAGCCTCGACAAGTTTTTATCTTTGTTAAGCAATGAGAAAAGAAGAAAGTAAACCTAGACCTTGATTGTTTAGCCAGCTATGTCATTATTTCAATCTAACACTAAGTCTAGCATTGCACCATTCAGGCTTTTGGAACAAACAAAGTCTCTAAGAGTACATAATTTCAATACTGGTGTTACAGATATTTTTACATATATATGTAACGACCCGACCCGTCGTTACGGGAGTTATCGCCCCGTTTTCTTCATTTAACACTTCAATATGCTAATTTATGTGTGTTCGGAAAGTTAGAAGCAAATCGGAGGGAATTTAGATAGAAATAAGGCCATAAATCTCTTTATGAGAAGAACAAGTTGGAAAAGTCAACCGAATGTTGACCGATGAGTTAGATAGCTCGGAATGGAAATATGATGATTCGACTAGTTTCAGGGGATCATTTATGACTTAGGAGAGCAATCAAAATCAAATTCGGAGGTCCGGTATAGTTTTAGGCTCGAATTGGCTAAGGTTGAATTTTGGCGAAATCCGAACGGTAGGTGAGATTTTGATCCGGGGCTCAGAACGAAATTCCGAGAGTTGCAGTAGCTCCGTTAGGTGATTTTGGATATGCGTGCAAAATTTCAAGTCATTCGGAGGTGTTTAGGTCGGGTTTTAGATCAAATGCAAGTTTCGGAAGTTTTGGAAGAACTTAGGCTTGAATCCGATGTAAATTTGGTGTTTTGATATTAGTTTTGGTGTTTTGAGAGTGAAACTAAGTTTGCATGATCATATGTGGCATGTTAGTATGTTCGTATGCAGTCCCAAGGAGCTCGGGTGAGTTTCAGATAGGTTTGGGTTGCGTTATGCTCGTTTTTCTTATGCTTCGACATCGTTTCTTCAAGCATAAATGATATCATATTGAACAAATGAGCTTGGATTATTGTTTTGAATGAAGAACTAGATCCGTATCGTAATTACGGACCCGTAGCAAAAAGAATCATCGAATTTGGACATCGTATGAGGATTTTATGGCCATTTTACTAAAGCTGGCCAGATTTTCAGGTTAATGACGAAACTGCCCCTGACGGCGTATTAAAAACCTGCACTATTTGCAAATCTTAAAACCTACATATCTCCTTCATTATAAGGTCAAATTGAGTGATTAAAAAGCCTAAATTCATTAGAATTTCACAAGGAATCCATTTGGAGCAGTTAAACGCGTGAACAGTATACCTAGAACGAGCAGGTCGAGTTTTCTTCCAATTTTGGAACGGGAAGAAGCTTCTGAGGTGATTTTTAGGAGATAAATCAATGGGTAATCACTGGAGGTAAGTTTCTTGACTCAAAAACATGATTTTATGCTAGAATAAACACCAAAATTCCTGAAATTGGTAGAATTTGTGAAGAACTAGGGCCTAAATCATGAAAACGAATTTTTGGGTTTTGAAAGGCCATTCGAACTCCGATTTCGATAAATTTTATATGCACGGACTCGTGGCGAGACGAAGAATCTGTTGGTATGAATTTCGGAATTTCTCAAGAAGCGGGCCCGGAATCCGGGTTTTACCAACTTGGTGTATTATTGCGTATTTCGTATAAATTGAATTGGGTTATGTTTCTTTGACCCGTATTTGATATAATTGTTGTGTTTGACTAGATTCTACGCACGAGGTGGCAAATTTGAAGGGAAAAGGTATCGCGGACGAGTCTACGGCCGGCTAGAGGTGAGTAGTTTGTGTATATGGTAGCCTGAGGGTTCGAAACCCCGGCTTAGCACATTGTGACGCTAGTAGGGCGTGGCTCGCACCCCGTGGCGGGTGCGGGACTGATTGTGACTGGGGATTGAGACTTGGTTCATCCCGGATATGGAAAATATGCTATTAGTGATGGAAATACGTTGTGTTTGACATATTTGTGGGCTGTAAGCCTTGTTTGGGGCCTTGTGCCGACCTGTAGTATCCCTAGGGGATAGTATTTATGTGATAGCTATACTTGCTTAATCATTGATATCAGTCCTGGAATTTGAAATCACACTATTGAAATGTTAAGTCACCGATTTTTGCAAATTAAATAAAAGTTAAAGTACTTTTCATAAATTATGAACTGGGAACTGGAATTAAGAAAAATGAACTGTTTTTGTGACTTATCTGATTTATGTGGACCGAGGATGGATCGGGCTGCACGCCGCAGCGGTTTATATGAGGATCGGGCTGCACGCTGCATCGGTTGATATGAGGATCGGGCTGCACGCGCGCAGCGGTATTGCGCTTGGGCTGTAGGAGCCCCTTCAGAGTTTGTACACACCCCCAGTGAGCGCCGTTGATGTTAAATGGATCGGGCTACACGCCGTAGCAGTTATGTGCTTTACATTGCATCAGTATTCTATAATATATAGGTCAAAATACACTAATAGTATAAAAAATCTTTATTCGTGCTTATAGCTTAAATTTTTATTTTAAAGATTATAAATCTCATTTTTTATGGAGGATTACTTGTAGATATGTTTTGGTAACCCAGTTGGCGAAGGTTCTTCCTGCACCTTGTGTGCAGATTCAGGTACACCGGAGGCTTAGCTCAATAGTCTTTACTCCAGAGTCTATCAGAGTTGTTGAGGTAGCTTCTTGACGTTCGCAAGACCTGACTACTCTTTCTATTTCAGTTCTATTTATATATAAATTTCCACACTTGAGTATTTCGTTCAGATATTGTTATCCAGTTTTGTTTAGAGGCTCTAGACTCGTGACCCTAGATCTTTGGGAGATTATTCAATTTAGCTTCTATCTATCAGATAAGCATTTAGCTTTATTATTGATAAGAATATTCAATGGTCGGGCTTGCCTAGCAATTGTGTTGGGCGCCATCACGACCAGGATTGGGGTCGTGACAAGTTGGTATCAGAGCCTAGGTTACTAGGCCCCGTGAGTCTTGAGCCGGTTGGTAGAGTCTTGTGGATCGGTACGGGGACGCCTGTACTTATCCTCGGGAGGCTGCAAACCTTTAGGAAATACTTCACATTTCTTGGAATTCTTATCGTGCGTACTTGATTCAGCTTGAGATATAATTTTTGGAATTCTTTCCACACGTCTGTGTACGCTTCGAACGCTCGGTAATATAATTGCCTTGAGGGTTTGTGATTCCCTGATCGAGGGGCGAGATATAATCTCTACGAGTTCATGGTGGGCCAGTCGGGAGGACTTGAGGCCAGATCTTTGTCTATGACATGAGCACCAAAGGTGCTGATTTCACAAACTGGTATTATGAAATTTCGTGTGACCGGTATTGTTCCTAATTGTGGAAATGGCAGCTTAATAATGTACGAGTTATCAGGTGTTAGATCCTTATTGTAATCTGTTATGTAACCCCGAGCTATGGGCGTGGTAAAAATTTATCATATCTCTTAGTTGGAAGGTAAAGTGTCTTACGTGTAGTAAAATGAGTTTAGACTCAGGAAGACTAAAGTGATTATGCTATGTGTATCCTGGTGGAAGGTGTTGTACTGAAATACTAGATTGAGGCAAAATAGGTGGGTTGATTATGATGTGTAATTGAAGTGTATTTGATATATGTTATGATTCGAGCAGGTGCAACGCATGTTCATGTATCAACTTTGATAATATAACCCGTGTAGTATTGAGATTAATGTTGTTGATAAACATTGTGATGTCTTGTTGAGTTGTGGATGTATTGTTAGGATGGTTTTGGTGATTCTATGGCAGGTGGATAGGCCAATTTACAAAGGAAACTCTGCCGAAATTTTTGAAAATTTGGGACTTAGAAAAGATTTCTGTCACCTAAAGAGAGTAGGCTTAACTGTGGTGTGTGTATAAATGCAAGAATTGCAGAAAGGTTAAGGTCTCTGATGATTCGAGTCTTTGTGAAGCTTGTAAATGACTTGAGTTTAATCTCACCATAACATTGTGGCATCATTTGAGTAAAGAATGCTATGAGCGGCTAAAAGTGCTTTGATGTATGGCTCCGAGCCAAGTTGGGGAGGTTGTTATTGATTAACTGATTGCACTGTTGTGTGCTATGTTGGTTCTATCTCTAAGTATGTTGGGAAATTCTGATAAAGGTTATGGTGCTTCGTAGATATGAAGAAATAATAGGATGGTTTGAACTGCTGCTGGTAAGAATGTTTGGTGAATAGGAAGGAAAGATAGCTAAATACATTTGTATGTAATCATGTTCTGCGGTGCCAGAGTTCTAACAGGGCACGCGTGGTCTTGTCCAATAAGACAGTTGAATTATAATTGAATAAGCGTGAATGACGCCCGAGAATGGCCTTGCGGTGTTCAAGACTTTGCTTGTAACTGGTCAGGTGTATTAAGATTGTGTATATGGCTAAAGACGGTGGTTTCGTTAGAAGGAATCAAGACTTGTTTTATGTTATGTGAATGATGGGATTCTATGTATCTGTATTGGGGAGTAATGATAACGAATTCAAAATCGCAGGAAGTTCTTCAAAATAAAGTATTGTAGAATGTCGTACTTCTGGGAAACATTGAGAGAGTATTAAGTGACCTATGGGCTTTAGACCGTGTGGTCTTGTGTACGAGTCTCGTGTGGTAACATGAGTTGAGATATTGTAGTGCTACAATAAAGGCTAATATGAAATTAAAGATGAATCAGAAAGGAAAATGGAGTAACTTGTTAATAAACCGGAACGGTATGATAGGGATACAGTTAATTCCTGGTATGTGTTTGAAGTGATAAGTCTTGCAGCTATGGTGCAACCAAGCTCTTGAGTGCTGGCAGTTGCGTAACTCGATGCGGGTAGAAGGACTTAGTCCTGGCGGTTAAACTTATGCAATGAATTGGGAGAAAGTGTTTGTGATGTGTTCTACTGTGGTTTGAAAGTGAGTATATTCCTGTTGGTATGCGAAGCATGGAATGTGTAATGACTTTTCTTCTATATGGTATCATGAAGGTCCTTGACTAGTTAAGTGCGTCGATGTTTGCGGCGTAGGAAAGTGATAGAAGTTCCATGTTATCTTAAAGTGGTATGGTATATGCGATGTGTTATGTGAAGCTGATAATGGAATGTTCGAGGTTTTGGGATCAGTTCATAATATATGGGAAGTCGTTAAAAATTATTGAGCAGCGCGGGCAGCTGCAAGTGATTTAAGAATCGATCTTTCTAGTGATTAAAATGAAATGATACTACTATTCTAGTGAATTCGCAGGGTATATAATCAAAAAGGGGCAAGGTAATGTAAACTGATCATATCTAGTGGTATGGTGGTATTCTCGTGTTGGATCAACTGTGATGAATGAGTTGTTGATGGCATAGGGAAATATCTGAATGACTTGTGGTATGAATAGATGCTTGATGTGTGTTATGTATTCGTACAGTGGAGTGTGGAATCAGGCATAGTAATTCATGTGTTAAATAGGTGATGGAGACTAGAAGTTCTCGCAATCCTCCTATGCAGTGGTTGTATATCGTGTGTATCGGCACCATTTAGAGATCATCGGAAATTGGAAGCCCTAGTGGCTCTCTCTTAGCTTGATATGATGAATTTGGGTTATGATACTTTATTTCAGACTGGTTGTCATAAGTCAAGTCGTCTAGACTAATGTGATATGGACTATGTCGGAAATGGCACAAATCGCGTAGCGGAGTGCATCATAGTATGCTCCAGCAGGGTAGTTGTACCCAGGACCAGCGGGCGGCTGGTAGTTAATGCTTTGTCAGTTGGGTCTTCATGGCGGATATCAGTGTAGAGGTCTCTACCATTGATTCAGTTCCGGTATTGAGGAACTTTGTAGGATGCGTTTCTTGTGGCCGAGCTTGAGGCTATATATATGTTTATTGTAATGAGCAATTTGACTCGGTGTGCATTTCTTTTTGCGAGAGTTTTGTATGGATCGGGTGGTATGCCGCCACGGGTTATTTGGATCGGGTGGCACGCCGCCACATGTATGGTATCTGGATCGGGTGGCACGCCGCCACGGGTATATCATTTTGAGCAGGTTGCATGCCGCAACCGTGTAATATTGAGCATAGTTTTTCCTATAGGTTACCTTGTGTACAATACTTCCTAGTCTCTGAGAAAAGTCAGTGTTGGGTGTCGCTCGGCGACTGGCACATCGGTTGTGTCCTTACAAGATTGGATGGCGTATATTAACTGTTTCACCGTGGGTGAGATTGATTGCTTGAGTTCAGAACTAAATTTGTGCTTTGCGTGGCTGACTGTTTTGAGCAAGATGAGATGACTTGAGGTGCTTCATGGGTAATAGTGTTTGGATGGAATCATAAGTTATGGCAAGTCCATATGATGTTATAACCTTTCGAGGAGAATTCAGGTACTCTATTTCTGTGATGTGAGACGGGATCTCAGTCCTATGTTATGAAGGTATGGAGGAATTGATCTACAGCTATTTTGTTTGAGTTAGTGGTCATGATTTGAGTGTGTTCAAGCGTTTTCTTATTAGAGCCTATATTGTGCTCATCGTGGCTTAGGCCGGTGTTGAGGTGTCATATCACCAGTGCGGTGGGTTATAATCGGAATGATCGTTGGAGCCGTTAATGAGTGCGGGCGTATGTGTTTTCAGCTGGTTAGGAGGGTGATATCGAGGTTTGGCTCCGAAATTTATTGTGGTATTAGTTAAAAGGGAAATGGGTTCATGAATGGATGACATGAGATATGGATTCGATATATCGCGTGTTCGGTTGTCGTGAGCAATATATGAAGGTGTTGGAATAAGACTTTAGCTAATGAAAAAGGTTTTTCAGTTAGTATTTGGTTATCGTAGGAAATTGTGGTGATTAGAGGGCATTGTCTCGAGTGATTGGTTTGTTTGGTACACCATAAGATCTCACCCGGAGTGGCGAGTATGGGCTATTACAGTTGGTTCGAGTGTATTCTTGAATATAGACGTGGGATTCAGATTTGGCATATGATTTCGGAGGTGCAATGTGGTCTATGTTTCAGATGGACTGTGAAAGTTCAGCTATATTGTGTTAGCAGATTTATGATGGATAGGGTGACGTGGTACCACCCCGCATATATGCTTGGTAAGGTCAGTCAGCTATTGGGTTGCTTCTAGTACAACTCTGGGTACACTCGAGGACGAGCGTTTGTTTAAGTTGGGGAGAATGTAACGACCCGACCCGTCGTTACGGGAGTTATCACCCCGTTTTCTTCATTTAACACTTCAATATGCTAATTTATGTGTGTTCGGAAAGTTAGAAGCAAATCGGAGGGAATTTAGATAGAAATAAGGCCATAAATCTCTTTATGAGAAGAACAAGTTGGAAAAGTCAACCGAATGTTGACCGATGAGTTAGATAGCTCGGAATGGAAATATGATGATTCGACTAGTTTCAGGGGATCATTTATGACTTAGGAGAGCAATCAAAATCAAATTCGGAGGTCCGGTGTAGTTTTAGGCTTGAATTGGCTAAGGTTGAATTTTGGCAAAATCCGAATGGTAGGTGAGATTTTGATCCGGGGCTTGGAACGAAATTCCGAGAGTTGCAGTAGCTCCGTTAGGTGATTTTGGATATGCGTGCAAAATTTCAGGTCATTTGGAGGTGTTTAGGTCGGGTTTTAGATCAAATGCAAGTTTCGGAAGTTTTGGAAGAACTTAGGCTTGAATCCGATGTAAATTTGGTGTTTTGATATTAGTTTTGGTGTTTTGAGAGTGAAACTAAGTTTGCATGATCATATGTGGCATGTTAGTATGTTCGTATGCAGTCCCGAGGAGCTCGGGTGAGTTTCAGATAGGTTTGGGTTGCGTTATGCTCGTTTTTCTTATGCTTCGACATCGTTTCTTCAAGCATAAATGATATCATATTGAACAAATGAGCTTGGATTATTGTTTTGAATGAAGAACTAGATCCGTATCGTAATTACGGACCCGTAGCAAAAAGAATCATCGAATTTGGACATCGTATGAGGATTTTATGGCCATTTTACTAAGGCTGGCCAGATTTTCAGGTTAATGACGAAACTGCCCCTGACGGCGTATTAAAAACCTGCACTATTTGCAAATCTTAAAACCTACATATCTCCTTCATTATAAGGTCAAATTGAGTGATTCAAAAGCCTAAATTCATTAGAATTTCACAAGGAATCCATTGGGAGCAGTTAAACGCGTGAACAGTATACCTAGAACGAGCAGGTCGAGTTTTCTTCCAATTTTGGAACGGGAAGAAGCTTATGAGGTGATTTTTAGGAGAGAAATCAATGGGTAATTGCTGGAGGTAAGTTTCTTGACTCAAAAACATGATTTTATGCTAGAATAAACACCAAAATTCCTGAAATTGGTAGAATTTGTGAAGAACTAGGGCCTAAATCATGAAAACGAATTTTTGGGTTTTGAAAGGCCATTCGAACTCCGATTTCGATAAATTTTATATGCACGGACTCGTGGCGAGACGAAGAATCTGTTGGTATGAATTTCGGAATTTCTCAAGAAGCGGGCCCGGAATCCGGGTTTTACCAACTTGGTGTATTATTGCGTATTTCGTATAAATTGAATTGGGTTATGTTTCTTTGACCCGTATTTGATATAATTGTTGTGTTTGACTAGATTCTACGCACGAGGTGGCAAATTTGAAGGGAAAAGGTATCGCGGACGAGTCTACGGCCGGCTAGAGGTGAGTAGTTTGTGTATATGGTAGCCTGAGGGTTCGAAACCCCGGCTTAGCACATTGTGACGCTAGTAGGGCGTGGCTCGCACCCCGTGGCAGGTGCGGGACTGATTGTGACTGGGGATTGAGACTTGGTTCATCCCGGATATGGAAAATATGCTATTAGTGATGGAAATACGTTGTGTTTGACATATTTGTGGGCTGTAAGCCTTGTTTGGGGCCTTGTGCCGACCTGTAGTATCCCTAGGGGATAGTATTTATGTGATAGCTATACTTGCTTAATCATTGATCTCAATCCTGGAATTTGAAATCACACTATTGAAATGTTAAGTCACCGATTTTTGCAAATTAAATAAAAGTTAAAGTACTTTTCATAAATTATGAACTGGGAACTGGAATTAAGAAAAATGAACTATTTTTGTGACTTATCTGATTTTTGTGGACTGAGGATGGATCGGGCTGCACGCCGCAGCGGTTTATATGAGGATCGGGCTGCACGCCGCAGCGGTTGATATGAGGATCGGGCTGCACGCCGCAGCGGTATTGCGCTTGGGCTGTAGGAGCCCCTCCGGAGTCTGTACACACCCCAATGAGCGCCGTCGACGTTAAATGGATCGGGCTACACGCCGTAGCGGTTATGTGCATTGCATCTTTATCTGTTGAATTATTCTGTGGTAGATATCTTGCACTGTTGATGCTAGTTCGCAGGAGATTCGGACTGTAGTTTAGCTTCATATTGTGGTATTCTGTGGATTTCCTACTTTCAGCTGCTTATATATATTTATTACTCACTGAGTACTTAGTACTCACCCCTACTCCCTGCACCTTTGTGTGCAGATTCAGGTACACATGAGGGATAGACGAGCACTCAGCTTTTATCAGTATTTATCCGAGTTGCTAAGGTAGCTGCTGGCGTTCGCAGGACCTGGCTTCTCTTCTTATTCCAGTTTTCCTTTGTATATCAATTATTCAGACTTTAGTATTTGGATTATATATTGTTATCCGATCTTGTTTAGAGGCTCCAGACTCGTGACCCTAGATCTCTGGGGTGGTTATACAGTTATGCTTTATTGTTGACATAAATGTTCAGGTAATTGATTTGAGCTTCATGCTCGGGATGAGAGTGTAAATGGTCGGGCTTGCCTAGCAGTTATGTTGGGCGCCATCACGACCGGGATTGGGGTCGTGACAATATACAAGTTTTTCTTCAACACTTACAGTATACGAACTGCGAGTCTGTAACATACATAGACTCTAGATACACACACAATTATATGATAAGAGTACATATCAACAGCAAGTTCCCCCCCTAAGCTAGCTTCTCAGTCACTTAATTAGTCAGTTGGATTAGAAGCTTGCATAGCAATTCCACAAAGTCCTTCCTCAGCGTCTCTTTGCATTCTTATGTATCCATTCTCATTCCAACTTATTCCCCATGAATGAATTCTTTACTAACCAATATTTAGTTCCATCACTATTTTTTCTGTAACCAACTGGAGTAACACTGTAATCCAACTCAGTTCCACATTCTCCGGTGAAAATACCGCTTGAATAGAAATGGAAATCCGAGCCACTAGCATCAATGGCAACAGATATTGGTTGGTTGGCAACTGCTTTTAGAAAAATGGATTCTTGTTTAATGTACAATACTTGTTTAATGTACAACATCTATTACATGAAAGAACTCTTGTTTAATGTACAACACTTTCGTCAGCATATATATAGAACACACACAGAAATGAGTGAGTATCATAATATTAGAGCTAATTAATATGTCCAAAAATCATATCTTATGATTACTAATCAGCGAAATGATATTTTCGGCCTCTTATGGTGTCTCTTTGATCTACATTCTAATTAAGTGATAAACATATAACTTTTATCCTTATTTCAAAGTTTTATATGTCATGCCCATAGGATTTTTAAAATATTTATTAGCTATCTGAGATTACCTGTTATCTTATGAACATCATGCCTTCGTACTATTCTTTAAGATTGACAACTAAATGTTAGTATCTTTGTTAATCTAATGGTAACCTTTAAAAGGATGTAAATATACTCGTACTGTTCATGTAAGTTTGGTTCAAATATATAGGCATCTAGTCATTTATTTCTTTCTTGGAACATTACTTGAGAATATGTTTCTATTAATGTGAGTTGGTCGTGTCTAAATGCAAGAAAAAACTACTCAATTTCAAGTTTATAAATTTTACTCTTTTTCTATTTTTTTTAGCTTGTTAGAACAGTAGATGCTTCTCTCTAATTCATTTACTTTTTCTGTTTTGCATGAACACCGGAGCCGAAGAGTTTCATGATGAAACTCAACGATGCTGCTACTTCATCGAGACTGCACATCCTCATCTTTTCCAGTTCGTACATCATATGTCCATAAATATGAAATTTCCTTCCTGTTTCGTTTATTTGCTTATTCGTTGTGCAATTAACTAGTTTTGTTTTTATCCTTTAGCTGTGTGATTGGCTGTTAAGATTTTAAGATTTTATACATAGTCATAGTTAAGTTTTATTTAATGGTGTAGATTTTGATGATAAAAGTACTCATTTATCACATAGCACTCACACCTAATTTAAGCTCTTCAAATTGTGACATGCGTCAAATACCAAGTATTAAGTCTGCTAATGTATTATAAAATCAACTATGGGTTTTTAAAACTGCTTATCTCCACTCTACCAACTTTGTAAAATTGATAACTCTGCTTTATATATTTTCTTATAAACTGAAACTAGTAGTTTCATAACGCATAGAAGTTAGCCATCTTCGTTTCCTTTTCGTGTTACATATTCAAGATGGCATTGTTTTCTTTACTTTCCTTAAAATATTTTGAGTTAATAGTTACTCGTCTGATTTCTCTTTTAAACGTTTGGAGTGAACATATTAACATAGATTAACTTCGGGATAGTGTTTGAACGAGAGCTCAAACCAGTTTAAGAAAGACTTTTCACAAATCTTGATTAAGAGCTCAAGTACACTACTGTTTGAGCCTAAACTTAACGTTACTATATTGATTTAACAAATATTTAGTCCCTTGTTTATCCTTTTCTTTATAATCTAATATATTATAATACTTAGCCTTAATTAACCTAGGTTTGACCGGTTAACCATTATTAACGGATCATATAGGGTGCTTTAATAACGTTCCCGTTAGGATTAATTAGAACCCTTACTCATAATCTTAAAGGTAAGTAGATCGTAAAATAGAGTTAATTTTAAGCACTATTTAGCTAAAATTGGTGTTCTAATTCACCGTTAAAATAATTAGGTGGCGACTCTTTTTAATTAATTAAACCTTCAGAATTACCAATATGTTATACTCTAGTTTGACTCGTGTTAAAATGGGGTATAACATCCATTATCTCACGAAAATGCCTAGTGAAGTTTTCATTATTTTCCCCACTTACATTCCAAACGATTATGTGACTAGGTTGTATCATTGGACTCATAGTGGGGTTGTTGTGTGGATTCCTCCTCAAGGAAAGGACTAGGATTACCACATTCTTGCCTATTGTGGGATCGTGGGGAGGAGGATATCCAATGAGCACTTGTAAAGTGTCGTCGGGCAACTGAAGATACATTTCATGTCTAGCCTTTCCTTGAAGATTAGTATTTTTACCTTGTTTAGGTTTGAAAAAAATCACTGTGTCTCCAATAGTATTTCTAGGTTATTTTCCTCCTCTTCTTCCTCCTCTTGAGCTTCTTGTTGTCCTTGCATGTTTGGCACTGGAGGGTTCACCTCCATCGACTCTAGTGGTGGACCTAGGTGCTATTCTTACATGTGTTGTTATGGTGTCCATGTTGTGAAGACGGGGTTCAACATCATTAGATCTTCCGGGGCAAAGAATGGTAGGTTGATCAGGGGGGTTTTGTGGAAGTTGTTGGTTGGCATTGTATGGAATGTGCCACATCTCTTCCATGTTTTGGACTAGATGTTGGGTCATTTATGGGACAAGAGGGTGGATAATGTTTCTCATCCACATTTGGTTGATATAGTTGTTCATGGCTAGAGTCATTCCTTCCGAAATTAGTTTTGCTAGGAAATGTGTGTTTTGGATGATGAGAATGGAGTCATGGCCATTGATCTCCATGTTGAAGGAGATGGCTTGGCATTGGAGCCCTAGTGTGATGACCCAAAGGATCATCACTTATTTTATTAATCATTTCGAGCTTCTAAGGTCTTGAAAACCTCATTTATAGTTGCCTCGATTTGCGTACGTAGTCCAGGCGCGAAGGTGGAAATTTTTTTATGATGAAACATATGAAATATGTGGAAAATTTGAAGAATTTTGATATTAATATTGATATAGTTGACTTTGGTCAACATTTTTAGTAAACGGACCCGGACCCGTGATTTGACTGTCTCAGAAAATCCGTAGAAAAATATGGAACTTGGGCGTATGCCCGGAATCGAAATCCGAGGTCTAGAACCCCGGTAAAAGAATTTTTCTGTTAAATTGTTTTCTGAAAATGATCAAGGAAAATAAAACTGAAATTTGATTAAAAAGTGGTGATATCGGGCTCGTATTTTGGTTCCGACGCCCGGTACAAGTCATATATGTTGGTTAAGCGCTTCCTGTAAAGTTTGGTTGAAAACGGACGTCGTTTGACGTGTTTCGACTTTAAATTGAAAATTTTGGGAGTAATGAAATTTTGAATGAAATCTTGAGTTTTAAAGCTCAAATCATTGATTTTGATGTTATTTTGGCGATTTGATCGCGCGAGCAAGTTCGTATGATGTTTTTAAGTCAATGTACATATTTGGTTTGGAGCCCCGGGGGCTCGGGTGAATTTTGGATAGGCCACGAGATCAATTTTTCATGTTAGAAAGTTGCTGTCAGCACCTGATCTGCAGAGTTGGGAAATGCGAACAAATGTTAGCAAATGCGAATTCGCAAATGCGAATAAAAGTTAACAAATGCAAATTCGCAAATGCGAACAAAAGTTCGCAAATGCGAACTTCCCAGTTTTGCCTTGGCTTCGCAAATGCGAACAAAAGTTCGCAAATGTGAACTTCCCATCCTTGGCTTATTTTTCAAATTCCAGAATTTGGTCGGGGTTCGCAATTGCGAACCCCTGCTCGCAAATGCGAACACAAAGACATGTAAATCACGATTTCCAACTTCATTTTTCATATTTCACAACCCAAAACATCCATTGGCGATTTTTCACGAACTCCCTCTTCTCCAAATCATTGGTAAGTCAACTTTTACTCAATTTCTTCAAACTTTAACATCATCTATCATGTTTTCATCTTCAATTTAAGGTTTTTCATGGGTAAAAATAGGGGATTTGGGTAGAACTTAGGTTTTCATAAAAAATTGAGATTTTGACCTCAATTTGATGTCCGATTTAAGAATAAATTATATATTTGAACTCATGGATGATTGGGTGAATTTATTTTGGTTCGAAACTCGGGTTTCGATCATGTGGGCCCGGGGTTGATTTTTACTATTCCGGGCAGAATGTTGTAAAACTTATATTTAGCCATGTGAACTAGTTTGTTAAGTAGAATTGATGGTATTAAGTCAATTGTGTATAGATACGATTGGATTGGAGTCAAATTGGAAAGGAAAAGGCATTGCTACGGATTGAGTTATTCGTAAACATTTGAGGTAAGTGATTGTTCTATCCTAGCTTGACGGAATAGGATTATGTGTTATGTGCTATGTGATCGAGTGCGGTGTATGGGTTGTGGTGACGAGCATCCAGACACTAGCGTCTTGCATGACTGTGAGTCGTTGTTGCCGGGTTGTGGAATTGTACATTATTTTCCCTTGCCGGGACTTATTGCGAAGTGAAATATTGTTTTCCATTGCCGGGACTTTGTTGTGATAATTATTGTGTCCCTTGCCGGGACGGTTCATGATTATTGTTTTCATTCTCTGCCCTTAATCGTGATTGTTATTTGGGTGAGGAAGAGTGATAATGCACGAAGGGTGATGCCGTGCCTTGTTTTACTGTTATTGCACGAAGGTTAATGTCGTGCCTTATTATTGATTATGCATGAAGGTTAATGGCGTGCCTTGTTATTGATTATGCACGAAGGATCATGCCGTGCCTTGTTATTGTACCATGCACGAAGAATCATGCCGTGCCATTATTTGCTTATTTGGTGAGGATGAGAGTAAAAGCACGAAGGGTGATGTCGTGCAACTATTTGCTATTCCTTGACTTGATATTACCATTTTTCCATTATACTTTGGATTTACTTGTTGATTTAATAATTGTTGTTAACTGTTGAGTTCCTTTGTGTTATTCCTTGATGAGTTGTTACTTGATTATTTCTCGTTATCTTGTGGTGTACATATATATATAGAACTGCACAGGTTTATGTGAGTGTCTGGTCCTAGGCTTGTCACTACTTCGCCGGGATAGGCCAGACACTTACCACCACATAGGGTCGGATTGTGCCGATACCGCACTTCTGTGCGTTTTTGCACAGGTCCAGGTTTTGAGGAGCAGCAGCAGTAGATCTTTTGCGTGGGAGTTAAGCATATTGAGACCGAGGTAGCTTGCAGGCGTCCGCAGGCCCGGCGTCTCTTCTCTTTACTTATGTTATTAGTTGTAGTCTCCTTGTTCCGACACAAACAGATTATGTTATATTTCTTTCAGAACTTTATGTGTAGTATTCAGTAGTAGTTCGTGAGTTGGTGACTCCATGTCTTGGGTAGAGGATTTCAGTATTGTTTTACTTTGAAACTGCTTATTTCTATTTTTGATAAAGTCTTCCGCACTTATTTAATTAAGGTTATGGTTTAGTTGATAAATTGAGTATGAAATATTGCTAAAAACAGGATAGTGTGAATAAAGTGGCTTGCCTAGCTACCATGAGTAAGCGCCATCACGATCCCGATGTTGGGGGAAAATCCGGGTCGTGACAAGTTGGTATCCGAGCTCTAGGTTACATAGGTCTCACCACTCACGAACAAGCTTAGTAGAGTTTGAGAGGTAGGTACGGAGACGTCCGTGCTTGTCCTCCCGAGTCTATTGAGTTAGGAAAGAGTCTCTCATTTGTTCCTTCTTGTCGTGCGATTTGATCCTCAAATACTGATTGAACTTGTACTCTGTCCTTTCGGAGATGGTGAGGACATGCGCTTCATCATCCGCTGATCAGCATCCTGAGCCTCAGGTATCTCCCGTGAGGGGCAGGGCCGAGGCCGTATCGGAGGCCGTGGTAGGGGCAGAGTACATCCCCAGGCAGCGATTCTAGAGGTGGAGCCTCCTGTTGAGATTGGTGAGGAGGTTCTAGCCCCAGCATCTCCAGTGGGCCAGCCCAGGTCCCAGGGGAGGTCTTATTTACTCCGGATCTTCGGGAGGCTCTAGTCAGAATAGCGGGTTTTATGGACAGTGTTGCTCAGAGCAGGCTTATTACCAGTTGCACCAGCCGCTTCTCAGGCTGGAGGAGGGGCCAAGACTCTTATTGCTCTTACTCCGGAGTGAGTAGCTCCTCAGCCTCAAGCACCAGTGGTTCAGCCAGATGTGGCCACTCAATCAGGTACCACAGCTCAGGCCGGAGATGGAGCAGCCATGACTTACGATTCTTTATGGAGACTTGATCGGTTCTCCAAGCTGTTTACCACTACCTTCAGCGGTGCCACATCAGAGAATCCTCAGGATTTCTTATTCAGTTGCCATGAGATTCTCAAGACTATGGGGATAGTGGAGTCCAGTGGAGTTGACTTCTGTACATTCAGGCTTTCAGGATCCGCCAAGACTTGGTGGAGGGATTAATGTTTGACTCGCCCAGTAGGGTCCCCGGCTTTATCATGGGATCAGTTTGCAGAGTTATTTCTGGGGAAGTTTCTCCCTGTTACTCAGCGGGATGCACTTCGGAGGCAGTTTGAGCGCCTCCAGTAGGGCACTATGACTGTCACTCAGTATGAGACGAGATTTGTTGATTTGGCACGTCATGCAGTGGTGATACTTCCCACAGAGCGGGAGAGGGTCCGCAGGTTCATAGATGGGCTTAATCAGCCAATTAGACTTCAGATGGCTATGGGAGTGGGGGGTGACATATCATTTCAGGAGGCAACTAATGCAGTACGTAGAGTTGAGATGGCTCTTACTCAAGGAGGTGGTTATTCTTCAGACAAGAGGCCTCGTCATTCAGGCAGGTTTAGTGGTTCTTCTTCTGGTGGCAGGGAATCTTTTGATAGGGGCAAGTCTTCCAGGCCTTTCCATTCCGCCCTTCAGGCTTCACAGTGTGGACCAGGTGATCGTGGGTTTCGTGGGCAGTATTCAGATGAGCCTCCTATTAATGCTCAGCCTCTTCAGAGTGTTCGTGGAGGTTATTCAGGTCGTTAGGGCTAGCTCCCCATCAGCCTAAGTGTTGTTACGGTTGTGGTGACCCAGGTCATCTTGTCAGGTTTTTGCCCTCGAGCGATGGGCAACACTCAGCAGCGGGGTCCTCGTCCCATGATTCAAGCCCCAACTGACCCTCAGCCTGCCCAGCCAGCCAGAGGCGGGGGTAGAGATCGTAGAGGTGGAAGTTGAGACCGTAGAGGTGGAGACCATCCAGCCAGTGGTAGAGGTCAGCCAGTGGATGACCGTCCCAGAGACGTAGCTTAGAGGGGAGGCGCTGATCCACAATTTTATGCTTTACCAGCCAGGCCAGAGGCACATGCATCAGATGTTGTGATTACATGTACCATTGTTGTTTGTGACAGAGGTGCTTCAGCATTATTTGACCCCGGGTCTACATATTCATATGTGTCTTCCTACTTTGCACCGTATTTGGCTGTGCCTAGCTATGCCCTGGATATTCCAGTTTATGTGTCTACACCAATGGGTGACTCTATAGTAGTCGACCGGGTGCATCGTTCGTGTGTAGTTATTTTTGGGGGTCTTGAGACCCGTGTTGATCTGTTGCTATTAGACATGGTGGATTTTGATGTCATATTGGGGATGGACTGGTTATCCTCATACCATGCTATCTTAGATTGTCATGCCAAGACCGTGACCTTGGCCTTGCCAAAATCACCCCGACTAGAGTGGAAAGGGTACCTCAAGCCACTCCGTTCGCACTGTTATTTCCTATGTTAAGGCTCGACGCATGGTCGAGAAGGGGTGTCTAGCTTATCCGGCTTATGTTCGTGATTCCAGCGCAGAAGTTCCTTCTATTGAATCAGTCCCTATTGTACGGGAGTTTCCTGAGGTTTTTCTTTCAGACCTGCCGGGCATGCCACCCGACAGGGATATTGATTTCTGTATTGATTTGGCACCGGGCACTCAGCCCATCTCTATTCCACCCTATCGTATGGCCCCGCCGGAGTTAAAAGAGTTAAAAGATCAGTTGCAGGACCTTCTTGAGAAGGGCTTTATCAGGCCCAGTGTTTCTCCCTATGGAGCACCTGTGTTGTTTGTGAAGAAGAAAGATAGCTCGATGCGTATGTGTATTGATTACCGGCAATTGAACAAAGTGACTATAAAAAACAAGTATCCACTGTCGAGGATTGATGATTTGTTTGACCAGCTCCAAGGAGCGAGGGTGTTCTCAAAAAGAGACTTGAGGTCAGGCTACCATCAGTTGAAGATCAGGGCGGCTGACATTCCTAAGACAGCCTTTCGCTCTAGATATGGGCATTATGAGTTCTTGGTCATGTCCTTCGGGTTGACCAACGCCCCAGCAACATTCATGGAGTTGATGAATCGGGTATTCAGGCCTTACTTAGATCTGTTCGTGATAGTCTTCATAGATGACATCCTGGTGTACTTCCGCAGCCAGGAAGAGCACGAGCAGCACCTCAGAGTGGTTCTTCAGACTCTGAAAGATAACCAGCTATATGCCAAATTTTCTAAATGTGAGTTCTGGCTGAGTTCGGTAGCATTTCGGCCCATATCGTATCGATGGAAGGTATTCGAGTGGACCCAAAGAAGATTGAGGCAGTCCAGAATTAGCCTCGACTAGCTTCAGTGACTGAGATCCGGAGTTTCTTGGGGTTAGCAGGTTACTACCGTCGATTTGTAGAGGGGTTTTCTTCTATTGCAGCCCCGATGACCAGGTTGACCCAGAAGGGTGCCAGTTCCAGTGGTCAGATGAGTGTGAGGCGAGCTTTCAGAAGCTCAAGACAGCCTTGACTACAGCACCAGTGCTGATACTACCTACGGGTGTAGGGCCTTATACAGTTTACTGTGATACATCCCGTATAGGGCTTGGAGCTGTATTGATGCAGGATGGTAAAGTTATTGCTTATGCTTCGAGATAGTTGAAAATACATGAGAAGAATTATCCAGTTCATGATCTTGAGTTAGCAGCAGTGGTTCATGCCTTAAAATCTGGAGGCATTATCTATATGGTGTGACATGTGAGGTGTACACTATTCACAAAAGCCTACAATACTTGTTCAAGCAAAAGGAGTTGAATCTACGACAGCGGAGGTGGTTAGAGTTGTTGAAAGACTATGATGTTACTATCATATATCACCCAGGTAAGGCCACTGTGGTGGCTGATGCATTGAGTAGAAAGTCTGCCAGCATGTGTAGTCTTGCATTCATTCTAGTCAGTCAGAGACCATTTGCTCTAGATGTCCAGGCCTTAGCCAACTGGTTCGTGAGATTAGACATTTCTGAGCCCAGCAGGGTGTTAGCCTGCACGGTCGCTCGTTCTTCTCTATTAGAGCGTATCCGTGAGAGGCAATTTGATGATCCTCATTTGCGTGACTTGAGAGATACAGTACAGCGGGGAGGTGCCACGGAGGTAAATCTAGATGATAATGGGGTATTGAGATTGCAGGGTCGAGTTTGTGTGCCCAATGTTGAAGGAATTCGAGAGTTGATCTTAGCGGAGGCCCACAGTTCGCGGTATTCTATTCACCCGGGTGCCGCGAAGATGTACCAGGACTTACGGAAGAACTATTGGTGGCGCAGGATGAAGAAAGATATCGTTGCGTATGTTTCTTGGTGTCTAAATTGTCAGCAGGTGAAATATGAGCACCAGAGGCCTGGTGGTGTATTCCAGAGAATCGAAATTCCCGAGTGGAAATGGGAGCGGATCACTATGGACTTCATTACTGGACTTCCTTTGACTCGGAGGAAATTTGATGCTATTTGGGTCATTGTTGATAGGCTGACCAAGTCAGCACACTTCATTCCAGTATCTGTCTCCTACTCATCGGAGAGGTTAGCAGAGATTTACATCAGGGAGATTGTTCGACTTCATGGGGTGCCGGTATCTATTATCTCTGATCGGGGTACCCAGTTTACCTCGCGGTTCTGGAGAGCGGTCCAGCAGGAGTTAGGCACCCAGGTTCAGCTGAGTACAGCTTTTCATCCTCAGACGGATGGCCAGTCCGAGAGGACTATACAGATTCTAGAAGACATGCTTCGAGCCTGTGTTATTGATTTCGGAGGCTCGTGGGACCAGTTTCTGCCATTAGCAGAGTTCGCCTACAACAACAGCTACCAGTCCAGCATTCAGATGGCCCCGTATGAGGCATTGTATGGTAGGCGATGTCGATCTCCAGTCGGATGGTTTGAGCCGGGAGAGGCCCGGTTGTTGGGTACAGACTTAGTTCAGGAGGCCTTGGATAAGGTTAAGACTATTCAGGAGAGATTGCGTTCAGCTCAGTCCAGACAGAAGACGTATGCGGATCGTAAGGTTCGAGATGTAGATTTCATGGTTGGTGAGCGGGTATTGCTCCGAGTGTCGCCTATGAAGGGCGTGATGAGGTTTGGGAAGAAGGGCAAGCTCGGCCCTAGGTATATTGGCCCATTTGAGATTCTAGACAGAGTGGGAGGGGTGGCTTACAGATTAGCTTTGCCGCCTAGCTTATCAGCCGTGCATCCAGTTTTTCATGTATCTATGCTTCGGAGATACCACGGCGATCCCACACATGTGTTAGACTTCGGTACTGTCCAATTGGACAATGATCTATCTTACGAGGAGGAGCCAGTGGCCATTCTAGACCGGCAGGTTTCGATAGTTGAGGTCGAAGAGTTATCCTTCGGTGCGTGTTCAATGGAGAGGTCAACCTCCTGAGGCATCGACCTGGGAGTCCGAGTTTGATATGCGGAGCCGCTACCCACATCTATTCCATGACTCAGGTACTTCTTTCTTTTGTCCGTTCGAGGACGAACAGTTGTTTTAAAGGTGGAGAATGTGACGACCCAAAGGGTCATCACTTGTTTTATTAATCATTTCGAGCTTCTGAGGTCTTGAAAACCTCATTTATAGTTGCCTCGATTTGCATGCGCAGTCTAGGCACGAAGCTGGGAATTTTTTTGATGTTGAAACATATGAAATATGTGGAAAATTTGAAGAATTTTGATATTAATATTGATATAGTTGACTTTGGTCAACATTTTTGGTAAACGGACCCGGACCCGTGATTTGACGGTCTCAGAAAATCCGTAGAAAAATATGAAACTTGGGCGTATGCCCGGAATCGAAATCCGAGGTCTAGAACCCCGGCAAAAGAATTTTTCTGTTAAATTATTTTCTGAAAATGATTAAGGAAAATGAAACTAAAATTTGATTAAAAAGTGGTGATATCGGACTCGTATTTTGGTTCCGACGCTCGGTAGAAGTCATATATATTGGTTAAGCGCTTCCTGTAAAGTTTGGTTGAAAACGGACGTCGTTTGACGTGTTTCGGCTTTAAATTGGAAATTTTGGGAGTTATGAAATTTTGAATGAAATCTTGAGTTTTAAAGCTCAAATCATTGATTTTGATGTTATTTTGGCGATTTGATCATGCGAGCAAGTTCGTATGATGTTTTTAAGTCAATGTACATATTTGGTTTGGAGCCCCGAGGGCTCGGGTGAATTTTGGATAGGCCACGAGATCAATTTTTCATGTTAGAAAGTTGTTATCAGCACCTGACTGCGAATTTCCCAGATTTTGCAAATGCGAATTCGCAAATGCGAACTTCCCAGTTTTGTGCCTTGGTTCGCAAATGCGAACAAATGTTCGCAAATGTGAACTTCCCAATTTTGCCTTGGCTTCGCAAATGCGAACAAAAGTTCGCAAATGTGAACTTCCCATCCTTGGCTTATTTTTCAAATTCCAGAATTTGGTCGGGGTTCGCAATTGCGAACCCCTGCTCGCAAATGCGAACACAGAGACCTGTAAATCACGATTTCCAGCTTCATTTTTCATATTTTACAACCCAAAACATCCATTGGCGATTTTTCACGAACTCCCTCTTCTCCAAATCATTGGTAAGTCAACTTTTACTCAATTTCTTCAAACTTTAACGTCATCTATCATGTTTTCATCTTCAATTTAAGGTTTTTCATGGGTAAAAATGGGGGATTTGGGTATAACTTAGGTTTTCATAAAAAAATTGGGATTTTGACCTCAATTTGATGTCCGATTTAAGAATAAATTATATATTTGAACTCATGGATGATTGGGTGAATTTATTTTGGTTCGAAACTCGGGTTTCGATCATGTGGGCCCGGGGTTGATTTTTACTATTCCGGGCAGAATGTTGTAAAACTTATATTTAGCCATGTGAACTAGTTTGTTAAGTAGAATTGATGGTATTAAGTCAATTGTGTATAGATACGATTGGATTGGAGTCAAATTGGAAAGGAAAAGGCATTGCTACGGATTGAGTTATTCGTAAACATTTGAGGTAAGTGTTTGTTCTATCCTAGCTTGACGGAATAGGATTATGTGCTATGTGATCGAGTGCGGTGTATGGGTTGTGGTGACGAGCATCCAGACACTGGCGTCTTGCATGACCGTGAGTCGTTGTTAATACTTGTTGTGAGACATTTTAAAGATAAATTGTTGAACCCTTGCCGGGTTGTGGAATTGTTATTTTTTTCCCTTGCCGGGACTTTGTTGTGACGATTATTGTGTCCCTTGTCGGGACGGTTCATGATTTATTGATTTCATTCTCTGCCCTTAACTGGTGATTGTTATTTGGGTGAGGAAGAGTGATAATGCACGAAGGGTGATGTCGTGCCTTGATTTATTGATTATGCACGAAGGTTAATGTCGTGCCTTGTTATTGATTATGCACGAAGGATAATGTCGTGCCTTGTTATTGAACCATGTACGAAGGATCATGCCGTACCATGGATGTTGTGAGGATGAGAGTAAAAGCACGAAGGGTGATGCCGTGCACTTTATTTGCTTATTTGGTGAGGATGAGAGTAAAAGCACGAAAGGTGATGCCGTGCAACTATTTGCTATTCCTTGACTTGATATTACCTTTTTTCCATTATACTTTGGATTTCCTTGTTGATTTAATAACTGTTGTTAACTGTTGAGTTCCTTTGTGTTATTCCTTGATTAGTTGTTACTTGATTATTTCTCGTTATCTTGTGGTGTACATATATATATATAACTGCACAGGTTTATGTGGGTGTCTAGTCCTAGGCTTGTCACTACTTCACCGGGATAGGCCAGGCACTTACCAGCACATGGGGTCGGTTGTACTGATACAGCACTTCTGTGCGTTATTGCACAGGTCCGAGTTTCGATCAGGAGCAGCAGCAGTAGATCTTTTGCATGGGAGTTGATCATACTTGAGACCGAGGTAGCTTGCAGGCGTCCGCAGGCCCGGTGTCTCTTCTCTTTACTTATGTTATTAGTTGTAGTCTCCTTGTTCCGAGACAAACAGATTATGTTATATTTCTTTCAGAACTTTATGTGTAGTATTCGTAGTAGTTCGTGAGTTGGTGACTCCACGTCTTGGGTAGAGGATTTCAGTATTGTTTTACTTTGAAACTGCTTATTTCTATTTTTGATAAAGTCTTCCGCACTTATTTAATTAAGGTTATGGTTTAGTTGATAAATTGAGTATGAAATATTGCTAAAAACAGGATAGTGTGAATAAAGTGGCTTGCCTAGCTACCACGAGTAGGCTCCATCACGATCCCGATGTTGGGGAAAAATCCGGGTCGTGACACCTAGTTCCACCTATGATTGGGAGGGCTTAGGGGTTGGGCATAGATTATTTGTTGAAGTTGGATTTGGGGTGGTAGTGGTGGAAGATTGTTTTGATGTTCTAAACGTCAATACCACACAAGAGGGGAGTGATTTGTGTGGTACCCAATTTTTGCTTAAACTGCTTCTGGAAGGACCTGGTTTTTCTAGGTGTACAAATGAGTGTTGTTTGCGGAATTAAAAGTGCATAAAATAAAAAATATATAGATTTTTACGTAGAAAACACCTGGCTCAAAAGGTGAAAAAACCACGACCTATTACTCAGTAGGATTTTCCCAAACTTCCACTAAAATCTTTGAGCCAAAATTGCATTTACAAAAACACTTTTGTAAACCTAAGGATTAACTCTAACCCTGTTATGGAAACCAGCCTCTAACTGCTATGACACCTTCAAGTTAGCTCTAACTTGAATACTCAAAATACTTATACAATTGCTTCTATAAAAGCTAAAAGGTACAATATGAAAATACCTACTACAATTGAACTAGAAATAAAGAAAGACACATAAAACTCATTATGGAGCTGGCTCTTCAATCTTGTTCTTGTAGTTCAGGTTTGCACACTTGAATCACACATGAATTGCTTGAAAAAAGCCTTGCTATTTTGCTCTCAATTCACGTTTAACTTCTGTGTTTTTGTGCAAAAATTTAATGTGAGAATATCCTGCAATTTATAGAGTTAGTAGATGAAGAAATAACTAGATTTCTGATGCAACTCTTCCTTGGTAGAAGAGTTCTAGTTGATTTCAACTTCTAACTCCTTCCCTATCTTGAACAATGTTCTCTTTTATTAACGGGTCCTTCTCCTTATCAATTATGCAACGTTTTCAATTAGGAGATATTAAATACATCAAGTTAAGCTTATCTCCTTCACATGAAACCCACATACTTAAATCTGCCCGTTTTTTTGCACCCGAGGGATGGACCATTGGATGGACCTGGTTCATCATGAGTTCCTTTGTCATTCTTCAAAACTAACCTTTACTTAGGCCAACAAATTCCCCCTTTTTGATGATGATAAAACTCTGTGCTTTTCATAAGCTTAGCCTTGTTTCAACTCAGCTCAACATCAACAAAATGGTAGAAATATTTTTCCTTTTTATCACTTATCATCAAGAAACATGTACATTAGGTTATAAACATCACTTGTTCAAAGCACAACCTTTTCCTCCCTTTTGGAATCATCGAAAAGTTGTATAAAAAATGTGAGATAATCAGATTTTAAAGCTTACTCATGGCCACTGGGCTACTTCAAATGCAAACATGGATTAATTATCATAGATAAAACTAAGAATTTCAAACATCAAAGAAATATAAACAAATAGTTAGAGCAAAAACAATGAATTTCTTGATGATTGATAAGATTCTACCACAAAGTATAAGAAGAAATAAAAATACTAAATACATCAACAAAAGAAATAAAATGTCCCGGACTAGGTCACTGGTTGATCTACACTAGGCTAAGATTTAAGGCTTGAAGTGGTAAGGGATGGGTTATTTGCTATGAGATATTTCAGCATGTCTTGAAGAATTTTATCATTCTTCTCCTTTTCCCTTGCAAGTTCAGTTCTGAGAACATCTCTCTCAGATTCTAACACAACAAATCATGTCTTCAGCCTTTCCATCTCAATATCCTTTGCCTCACTCTCATGTACCAAGATTCTGACTTTGCTATTGATATGTATCTTTTTAGATGAACCATATTCATTAAAAATGACATTGTCTTCATAATCGCAAGCAAGTAGAGTAAAAATGATACTTTCTTGTAGTAACCTCCCTTTTCTTCATTAATACCTTGAAATGTTCAAGCACATTTGTGATAATGAAACCATAGGGAATGGTATGAGTTTTGGTGCCATTAATAACTCTATCAGTACGTCCGCGAGGGTTTCCTGTTCAGATGGAACAGGTTCATCTATATATTTTTCAAATTGAACCAACCCCTCAACAGCTTTGCCAGGCTCACTTCCCCTTGTTTTGCTCACACTTTTTTCACTAAATTCCTCTCCCCAAACAACCATTGCACCAGTTTCTTTTATTATACCAATAGGAGTGGGTGAAGAATCAGCCACTCTCTTCCCATTCCCCTCACAGTATTCCTAGCGCCCTTGCTCTCCCTTTTTTACATTCTTACTACCAACTTCTCCAGATTATGTAGACTATATACCTTCTATAAATCATACAAATCTATTCTCCAAATTTGCAGCTACTTTATAATTGCCTTAGGAGAAACTTTAGAATCAGAAGAGATACATGTACAGTTTTGAAAGACCTACTTTCTTCCCCCTTAGTAGCAGACTTAAATGAATCTTCAGATTTCTAGTTCTTCTTCCCTGCCTGCTTTCAATTGCTTCTTTATTTTCTTGATACCCTCTCCTCCAGTGAAAATCTTACGAGCCATCATCTTTACTCTACTTTTCTTAGAGATTGGTGTAGTTGAAGCAGTGGTAGAAGATGTAGAAATGGTTTCCAAGTATGCGCATTAGCAAAACTTAATTGAACTTGAGAATGTATTATCTAAGCTTGACCGTAGATTCTAGGATATGCCTTAAATTGCACAATACAGCTTGCTTGAACGTTGATAGGACTTTGTATATGAACCTGATTCTAAATGAGTTTCATGCTAAGTGTGTGTGAGATTTTACCTGCATTATATTCTTTACATGATACCTAGAACTTGCCCTGTGTGTGTGCAAAGCGAAATAGAAGTTATTTAGTTATAGAGATGATAGAGGCATTTCTTTGTGTAACCCCATAGATCAATAAACTGTGAATTCACATGTACATAGTATCCTAGTTAACCCCTTTGAGCCTTAAGTCTGTTCTTTGATAACCCTTTAATGTTCAAAAATCTATATCATATATTGTTGTACTTTACCTCCTAGAAGCACTTGTATAGTAATGAATATGCAAAAATCAAAGTGTGGGGTGAAGGGAAAGTGAAAAAGGGAAAATCAAGAATGAATGGTAGAAAAAGGTGAACTGGCAATATGCAGTAAATGCTTTACAAAGCAATGAAAAAAAAAAAGAGATGTATATATGTAAATAAGAAAGCCAGTTACACCAACAGAAAAAAAAATGGGGATTAAAAGTGAGTAAAATGGTGAAGAAATGTTTAGGGGGAGCATAATAAAAAAGCTTAAAGGAAAGTTGTGAAAAATAAAGTGCTTAGGGAGGTTAGCCACTATAACTAAAAGTATCCTACCCGTCCCATAGCCGACATTACGACCCTTAAAGACCTCTTGATCTATGATTGAATAACTCGATTAGTGATGTATTACACTAGGGGCTAGCCTATGGTGTATCTGTATGCATATGAATGTTCTTTGTTGAGAGTGAGTGAAATTTTTCCTATATCTATAAGTTCCATGTTCTAAATTATTTATGTGTGGGAACTTCTCTCAATAAATTGTGTGAGGGCATGTAACTCAGGAAGAAAAAGGGTAAGTTGGCAAGTCTGTGATAATAATTAGAGTAAGCAATGATGTGCTTGCATTTGAGTTTACAGTTGAGTAAGGATTGTGCATTTCTTAGGTTAATCATGAAAGATAGCTTGTGTGACATATTTTGGGGGAGACATTAATAAAATTGGCCTAAAGTGTGATTAAGGTTGCTCGAGGACGAGCAAAGGTTTAAGTGTGGGGTATTGATAATAGGTGAATTTGACTATATTTATGCCCTAAATAATTACACTTTATTATTGTTTTGATATTGTTTATGATGACAAAATGCTTTATTAGTGTTTTTAGTGTGTTATAGGTACACATGAGCTAATTAAGGCTAAAGGAGCAGTTTTGGAGTCATAAGATGGTGAAAAGGCCAAATGTGGAACAAGTTAGAAATTTGTGCTGAAAAATAGCTTGAAGAATCCGCAGCACTGTTCTGCCGCGGTCCAACCGCGATCGCGATAGAAAGGGCATGCAGAAGATTGTGAAGTTCAAAGAGCTTGTTCCACCGCGGTTGGACAGCGACCGCGGTCGGACCGCGGTGGAAGCCAAAATTTCGAAGGCTAAAATTGTCAAAACGTGCATTATGTAACCTAAACCCTATATTTAATATTAGGATTCACCCAAGAGAGGCAAGTATTGTATTATTTTTACTATTTTTGCAAGCAAACTAGTAAGAGAGAACTCTCTCAACATCTTTCTTTCTTTCTTTTACATTGAATCTTTGATTATGAATTCAATTATCTATCTTGTTTCCTTGATTATGAGTAGCTAAATCTTTATCTAAGGTTTAGATGAAACTTATTGAGTGATGAACTCTTGGGTTATGTGATTACAAATTGTTAGCAAGATTTCTATTTGTTCAATTTCGTTCTTGTTGTAGTTAATTGATAGAGCTCTCAATTAGCTATGCATATTTAGTGTGCATAACTTGGAAAAGAGTGCATATTTAGGTAAATTGTTGAACAACACCACACCTAGATTATTGGAGGAATCTATAATTGTAGGCGTAAAGGTGGGGTTAGGAATAACGAAACCTTGGGTGCAATCTAAGGTGAACCGTTCAAATTAAAGCTAGCTAGGGTAGCTCGGGGGAGTACCCTAGTAAATTATTGTAGTTGCTCGGGAGAGAATTACGGTAAAAATAGCGTTCATGATTGATAGAATAATATTGACAATTTGTATGAGCATAAACAGAAGGGATTCCATCAATAAGGGAAATCAATACCTTAGTCTTTCTCTCTATTCGTTAAACCACATTCAATTCTTTCTTTCAAGTTTTTAGTTTCTTGCAAAAGTTAGTTAGTAGAAAACATCCATAAAAATATATTCAAAAGTTTGGGAAGTTGATTCAGAAGTGTTACTGGGTTTCAGAAGTTGCAGTTGATAGGTTAATTCCCTGTGGGATCGACTCTGGACTTAATTGACCGGATTATATTAACTACGACCGTTGTTTGGGCGTGAATCATAGGACGTCAGCAGTCCTTAAACGAATTATATCTTTAGCGAGAAAACTTTTTCTCTATATAAAGAGGGGGTTTCCTTATTGTAAGGGCAAGTGTTATTTCTTAATAATACAACTTCTGATTATTCTCTATTTTTACCCTCCCAGTAATAATCATTGATAGTTCACATAATCTCGTCATTCTTAGTAAGATTCACAATACAAACGCTATAGATCTATCTTCGAGGTTTATTATAGTTGATTATGATTTGCCCCTTTCTCACAATTTTTTATTATCCATAACTTATAAAGTAATCAATAACTTTTGAGTCAAACAAGGAGCAATCTATACAATTTGTACGAAAAACCTAAATACTTATTAAAAACTATAAATATAAAAAAATATTGGTAAATAAATTTAATATAATCCCTCAATATTGTGGCTAAAATTCGAATTCCAAATGCTTCAATATTCTAGCAATCAAGGAAAATTCTGCCTAACGTACTTCAAAATTATGAAGCGAAGCTATATTCTTAATGTTTCGTCACGAGATTATTAATATATAAAGAGTACTAAAAAGGTCCATTCAACTTAATTTCCTACTTATCCTAATTCAAACGCCACACCGGTGTGTTTGGTACGAAGGAAAATATTTTTTGAAAAATGTTTTCCAATTTTCCCATATTTGGTTGGCTTAAATGTTTTGGAAAATATTTTCCTTATTGATTTATTTTCCTCCAATTGGAGGAAAATGTTTTCCTTATCAAAAGAAGGGAAAACATTTTCCAAACATCCTTCTCAACATTTCTCACCCTCACCAACACACCCCTCTCCAAAAATAAGTTTTTTTTATAATTTAAAATTTTTAATTTTTCCGTTACCATCCACCCTACTATAAAACCACTCATTTTCTATAAAAATATTTTTTAGGAAAACTTTTCCATGAAAAACATTTTCCTTCGTACCAAACACACCCAACACCTAAAATATATAAACAATTTAATCCTCCAAATAAAAACGGTGTCATACGGATAGACACTAAAAAGAGAGGTATTTTATCAACAAAAAAAAGGAAAAATTGTAGCGAGAGAGAACTATAGTGGATGTTGTTCAATATTTAAAACGGCAATTCGCTGCATTAAACTCTCGTTATATACGAGATATAGGAAAAGATCGGATCATGTAATTTTATTGGGGCATTTGAATCTATACTCGTTTTTTGTGTCATGTTTTAATTTGTACCCGCTTTGCCAAAAAGTGTATCAGATTTTTCGCATAACTTCAACATACGGGACTGAAGTAACAAAGACAATTACGCAAAACTCTCCCATTATACTAAAGCATTTTCAAGTCTCTTAGCTTATACAGTCCCACATGAGAGAATGCATGTTGAAAATATAACTATTCTCTAAAAGTTCAAGCTTTTAAACGAGATTGCGGTGCAAATAATAACATCGTCGAATTGATTTTGTAATTGACGAACTTCAACTCTAGAGCTGAAGTTTTTGTTTGTAACTAACCAGAGCTAAACTTCAGCCCTTTTTACTCGTTCAGAAACAAAACCTTACTGACGAAAGTCATAACCTTTAACGCATATTGTGTCCTTTTTTATTTTAGAGACACAAATGCGCTTGACACATATTCATTCATATTGATCAATTATATAAGTATTACTATAAAGTTCAAGAACTAAATACATCTTTGTTCAACGACAGGAACCTAAGTTGATTTTAGCTACACCAGATTATAATTAAGAAAACAAATCAAGTAAATGAAGCATTTTCAGATTACTGTCTAAATGTTATTTCAGACAGTACTAGTTACTTCCATGAGAATGAACCGATTTCTCACATTCTACCAACGTGTGTTTTTCCCAGTTAGCATATCTATAGCAATTTGAGCTACTTCTGCAAACCATTCATCGTCTGGATTCCGTCAAAGTCGTCCATGATATAATTTTGAGGAGGAGAAGGAAAAAGAGAAAGAGGCTTACGCTATTTAAAAAGTAGATACAAATTAAAAAAAATTAAAAATAAATATAAATTAAATAAGAACAAACATGTACAATTTTACTTACACCACGAGTACCTTTGTTAAATGTCTAACAAGACAATATATAAAATACACTCTTTTTCCTAGGCCTTTCAATATTATCTCATAGTCCAAATTCCAAAATCCAAATAGACCTAAAAACCAAAGGTCTAAAAATGACCAAATCACCAAAAATACTCACACCTCAAACTCTTTTCATTATCCCCACCCCACTCCTATGAGTCCTATCCAAACCAATATAAACCAGTAATCGTAGAAATATAAACACGAACACTAAACCAGAAAACAGAGTAGGAGGAAGAAAAATGGCAGCAGAATCAGTGACAAGAATGTCATCTGCTGCTTCTTCACTCTGCAATTTTAATGGGTCTCAAAGACCCGTACCCATTTCCAACCGGGTCAGCTCTTCTTCTCGGAGGAATCGTTGTGTTAAAGTACAGTCGCTTGCTTCTGAATTCCTTGGAAGCTTCAAACTGTCCTCCGTTTCTGCTTCTAGAAGCTCAAGATTATATCAAAAGCCTAAAAAGAATGGCTTTTCGGTCTTTGCTATGGCCGCCGCTGAAGGTATCAATTCTCATTCTTTTTTCATTTTTTCCACTCTTTCAATGTTATATACTTCAAAATTTTTTGGGGTTTTAAATGGAAATTTCAATTCTTTTTGTAGAGGTTCAACTGTGTTGATTTTTTTGCGTAATTTTTTATGGATAACTTGTAAATATACCTTTTTTGGAGGGTACCTAGTATAATAATTGAGGTGCGCGAGAGACGCTACCATTATTAAAAAGAATAAAATGTCTAATTATGAATGAATGGATACAGAATAATTATATAGCTGACTCCTTTCAGTTTGAAATTGAGAATTAGTTGATTCATTGATTGATTGAATTTGAGAAATGAGATGGTTTTATTTATGTGACTGCCTTAGACCTTAGTTACTGATTTCTGTAATTTGGAACTTGATTAGGATTGAGAACATAATAAATCGGAGTGAATGGGCTCGAGAAAAGAAAGGTCATATTTGGGGAGAATAAAAGGCGTTTGGTTTGAGGATTGATGAACAAGAAGAAAAATGAAACAATTTGATTTTGGAACGTGGAAAGGGAAACAAAGGTTGAACCTTTAGTCCCGGATAACTGTAAAAATGTAGTACTTAATTTTGAAGGTGTCTACTTTGAGTTCTAAATTGTGGAGTTTCTTACTTAAAGTTCAAACTCATGGAGAATGGTGATATCCTCTATTTAGTGCATTCCACGAAAAACTGTATTGAGCTTTAAGAATTTGTTTTGATGTTAACTTCTTTGATATGTTCTTTTTCCAAAAGAAGGTTGATGATTGAAAATATCTAAGACACTTCTTTTAGATTTATGGTTTACCAATCACAGTCTAATCAAACACTAAGTCTTAGGAGATAGATGTTATACGGGGTTCTCTTTTGTCTGGAGAGTGTATTGGTAACTCAATCCTGGAACAGAAACTCATGTGCTGCTCCTTTTTTAATTTTTCTGCAGAGGGGAAGAGAACAGTGCCTTTGAAGGACTACCGCAATATAGGAATTATGGCTCATATAGATGCAGGGAAGACAACTACAACTGAACGTGTCCTTTACTATACTGGCAGAAACTATAAAATTGGTGAAGTGCATGAGGGAACAGCCACAATGGACTGGATGGAGCAGGAGCAAGAGAGGGGGATTACAATTACTTCTGCTGCTACTACCACGTTCTGGAACAAGCATCGTATCAACATAATTGATACTCCTGGTCATGTGGACTTCACTCTTGAAGTAGAGCGTGCCCTTAGGGTTTTAGATGGTGCCATATGCTTGTTTGACAGTGTTGCTGGCGTGGAACCTCAATCGGAAACTGTTTGGAGACAAGCTGATAAGTATGGAGTCCCAAGGATATGTTTCGTTAATAAGATGGATCGTCTTGGAGCAAATTTCTTCCGAACAAGAGACATGATAGTATCAAACTTGGGTGCTAAACCACTTGTAATTCAGATTCCAATCGGCGCAGAGGATAACTTCAAAGGATTAGTTGATCTTGTGAAGATGAAAGCTATTGTTTGGTCCGGAGAAGAATTAGGAGCAAAGTTTTCCTATGAGGATATTCCCGCTGATCTTCAAGAGCTGGCTGAGGAATATAGGGCACTGATGATTGAGACTATAGTCGATTTGGACGATGATGCTATGGAGAACTACTTGGAAGGAGTTGAACCTGACGAGGAAACCATTAAAAAGTTGATCAGGAAGGGAACTATCGGTGGCAGTTTTGTCCCAGTCTTGTGTGGCTCAGCTTTCAAGAACAAGGGGGTTCAGCCGCTTCTTGATGCAGTTGTGGATTATTTGCCTTCTCCTGTTGACTTGCCACCAATGCAAGGAACCGACCCTGATAATCCAGAAGTGACCATTGAGAGGGCTGCAAGTGATGATGAACCGTTTGCTGGTTTGGCATTTAAGATCATGAATGATCCTTTTGTGGGGTCTCTCACATTCGTCAGGGTATATTCAGGAAAGCTTAGTGCTGGATCATATGTAGTAAATGCAAACAAAGGCAGGAAGGAGAGAATTGGCAGACTTCTTGAAATGCATGCTAACAGCAGAGAGGATATAAAGACAGCGTTAACTGGTGATATTGTCGCTCTTGCTGGATTGAAAGATACAATTACAGGAGAGACATTGGCTGATCCCGACAAGCCTGTTGTCCTTGAACGCATGGATTTCCCCGATCCTGTTATAAAGGTTGCAATTGAACCCAAGACCAAAGCGGACATTGATAAAATGGCGACAGGCTTAATTAAACTGGCTCAAGAGGATCCATCTTTCCATTTTTCACGGGATGAGGAGATTAACCAGACAGTTATCGAGGGGATGGGAGAATTACATCTTGAGATCATTGTTGATCGACTCAAAAGGGAATTTAAGGTATTCTCTGAAAACCTTTATCAAACCTTGCAAAACCCAACAAAAACCCACCACAAAGAAAGAAGGAAAAAAAACTACTTTTTCTCCTATTATGATCAGAAGAATTTCCACTGCAGTTGCTACTTTTGCTATTACTCTTATTTACTGCTTAAACTGATATCTAATAAGAGAAAATTGTCTGGATATGCTTAACAGATCCCAAACAGAAATTTATTGCCTAGGATATTTGCAAAATTGTCTCTCTCGTGTCTTTGATTTTCTCAGAAAAATTTCTGCTAAATATAATGCCTATTTTGATCACTTGGCTATCCTTGTCTACCATTCTTATTTTCAGTAGTATGTGTTGTAGAATTGAAAATATCTTATTTCTTACATTTAGTAACTTGGTGTTCCTTGTTCATTGACAGGTGGAAGCTAATGTTGGAGCTCCACAAGTAAACTACCGCGAGAGTATTTCCAAGATCTCAGAAGTGAAATACGTCCACAAGAAACAGTCTGGTGGGTCAGGACAGTTTGCCGATATCACGGTAAGGTTTGAACCCATGGAAACAGGTGGTGGATATGAATTCAAGAGTGAAATCAAGGGAGGTGCAGTGCCAAAAGAATATATTCCAGGTGTTATGAAGGGATTAGAAGAATGCATGAGCAATGGGGTGCTGGCTGGCTTTCCCGTTGTTGATGTTCGTGCAGTGCTAGTAGATGGCTCTTACCATGATGTGGATTCAAGTGTTTTGGCATTCCAGCTTGCTGCTAGGGGAGCTTTTAGAGAAGGGATGAGAAAAGCTGGTCCACAATTGCTAGAACCGATAATGAAGGTTGAAGTAGTTACACCAGAGGAACATCTAGGAGATGTGATTGGTGACCTTAACTCAAGGAGAGGTCAGATCAACAGCTTTGGAGATAAACCTGGAGGTCTTAAGGTATGAGTAGCGCACTCCTTTCATCGATCTTCTTGTTATATCCAAGTTTTCCACCCTTCCAACTGTACTTTTTGTTTAATGAGAATTGGATATCCATTTAAAAGAAACGATCAGTGTTTCACTCTGATTTATACGGCACTCTTTCCATTTTGAATATTTGCTTATCTATCTTAAAAGGGACCTCTTAGAGGGACTGTAACATGTCCTATTTTACCATTAAGAACAATAAACATAAGTTGTGTGCATGTGATAAATTGCTGTTTCTCTGGAAAATAATATATGAATTTTCTCTGATGGATCTAATTTAATTGGTGCAGGTGGTTGATGCTTTAGTTCCATTAGCAGAAATGTTCAATTATGTTAGTACGTTGCGAGGAATGACAAAAGGGCGTGCGTCATATGTCATGCAATTAGCCAACTTTGATGTTGTTCCTCAACACATTCAAAACCAGCTTGCCAAAAAGGAGGAAACAGCAACTGCTTAATCAGTCACCTTCAAGATTTTGGATCCAAGAACTTAAATATAGGTATTTACTCGACGAAGATGTTAAGGCGTGCACGATATTCTTTTTGTACCAGCATGAAAGACTGATGGAGAATAGTTGATTATTGGTTATAGGTTTGAGCTTATAAACGATTTTTCTAATCTGGTCGAATTCTATAAGCCTAGTTTCTGAGGGGGGAAAAAGAAGGAATGACAACAGTGTACATGCATCTAAAGGTATATCGCATCCAAAAAAAACTTCAATTGAGTGTGTCCTAATTGTGGGATTCAACTTATATGAACAGATTTTTGCCTGTAACAATTTAATGCTGTCTTGTGGGATCTTAATGTAACATCTGATGGTTGAGTTGTTATTTTACGTTTGTTTTTAAGTTGCAATCTCTAATATAGAGGTCCAAAATAAGCAAAGTAGTCTAATGTTGTAAAACTAATAAGTAGGCCTGTGCGCGAAAGTTTTTGCTGATTTATTTTTCTTTTTGCTGATTTAGAAAGAGAAGCCATCGTGTATTAGAAAAAAAGGAAAAATTAGTTGCGCATTTTTTGTTATCTGTTACATCACTTCAGACTAATTTGTCTAAAGTGTGCACTATGACAACTTAGACGCCAAATTTTGGAACTCCATATGCGTATTTTGTCTAAAATATATTCTAAAGTGAGTAAATTTAAATTTTATACACAAAACAAGAATGACTCCAATGGTAGCCCCAAGCAGTTACACCCAAAACAACCCGAAGGCATTTACAGTTTTCACAATCTTTTCTCCTCCAGAAATATTATTTACAGTCTGTCACATAATATTGTCCAGAGAGCGACTTGCAACCCAACAATTGTATTTCTTATCATTGTTAACTGACACCACAAAGAATACTTCTTCGCTTCTAACAGTTACTAAAAAATATTTTATTTTTTACAGCCAAATTTTTTTTTCTAACAATGTTTACTTCTAAATATATTCAATTTTCTCAATGTTTGATTCTTAAAATATTTCCCCTACATGCTTTTCTAAACCATCGTAAAAGCAAACCCCACTCGGACAAATAGAGATATCTCTCCAGTTTCGAGGAGGTAGCAGAATCACTTGAACATAATAACAATCAGAACAAAAAAGGCCAACAAGATGCAAAATTTAATGTTGCAGACAGAAGAAAACCGGGAAAGCAATACATTGTGCGACCTTACACCCTCAGAAGAGTAAAAGCAGTCCTATGGGCGATTCCCCTGAATACACAAACGACAATAAATAATGGATAGCCATGCCCTATTTCCCTTGTGAGTTGTAAATATTGCTCTACTTATTTAACTTGGACAATTCCTGCATTAATCAACTTTTGGATCTTGTTCATCACAAGAGGGTTCTTCATATGATCCTGCGCAGCTTTTGGGTTCTCTTGGAAGTCAGTTAGCACCTGCTCCAAAATATAAACATTCACACCCAAATGCAGTTAGTTACAAATGTACAAGTTACACAGTATCATTGGTATGGCAAGTCAAAAATAGTACTCTCGACAACCAAATATTACCTGTCTCATTACTGGGTCTGTAAGGATGTTCTGAATTTCTGGATCCTGCATTCCCTTGGCCTGCTCAAAGCATTAGATGTGTGAGTGTTACCATTACCCCTGTTACTTCTGCCCGGAGCAAGATAAGAGTACAGTGCAAAGAAATTATACCTGTCTCTCTTTGAGCTCCTCTGGAGTTAGATCTCCACGGCTTCCTCTGTTTATTTGCTCCACACATCTGCAAAAAGACGGTAGTTTCAAGTTACAAATGAAATCCATAAAACTGATAAAACCACCTCACTTCTACGTTGACGGTCATATTGTCTTGTATAAACAAGATACATCAAATTTCAGAGGAGGAAGAAGAAGAATCAGTAAGGTCAAACACAGATCACACCCCAACGGAGCTCAATTTTAGGAATCACGATCACAAAACCTCAGGAGAAAGCAGCTGATGAGATACAAGAATATAGAAAGAAATTTCTAATTACCTCCTCACACCATCTAGCAGTTCCTGATTCTGAGGATCATGCTTCAATCCTTCCTGGTAAGTTTCCATAGCTTTTTCATACTCTTTCATGAAAAACTGAACAGCACCTTTCCTGGTGTAGCCCTTCACAAATGTTGGATCAAGCTCAATGCACTTCTCAGCATCCTTGAGCCCCTCGGGCAATGCAGCTAACTTCGTGTAGCAAGCAGCCCGGTTGCTATATGCCTAACAAAACCAAAAAAAAAAAGGCGAATTCAGCCCTAAATGAAAGACTGAGAAAAGTCCTCGAGTCTAAACAGGTGACAGAACAGATGAATACCCTCGGGTCTTTGGGATTCCTCTTTATGGATTCAGTGTAATGCTTAACCGCCTCAGGATACTTCATCTCTTTGAAGAACTGGTTGCCTGCAACATAGTGAAGAAAGTTAGCCCCATAAGAGTAAAACAACTCAGACAGCATTAGGAAGAAAATACCTTTCTCCCGCTCTTCGTCTGCTATTTGCGGATTGAAATACTCTTGCTGCTCTAATTCCTTTCTCGCCTTCTCAGCTTCATTGAGTTTCTTCAGAGTATCTGGGTTGCGATGTTCAGTCAGCGCTTTCTGGAAAACCTCAATTGCAACTTCAAAATCCTTAGAACTTTTTGCCATCTTTGCCAAGGCAGTTCCCTTTCGAGTCAGAGCCCGTGCAATCATTTTAAAGTCTGACCTTAGCTCTCTCCCCCTTTCAACAGCTTGGTCACAATCTTTGATGCAGTCCTCATACTGAAATCAAGGCAAGGAATTATGGGACTTTCTTTTAAAAGGGACAAAAAGGAGAACCAAACTGGGAGGCAAGGGGGATAAAAGCCCAAAATCAGCACCATGTTTCTCTAACGATTCAGCATCTCATGCAGTTCCCAGAAAAGATAAGGATACAAAGGTGCAGTATGCTATAGCAAAGATTCAAAACCAAATGATTTCTTGGAATCTCCAATCATCTCCTTATTCACCCCTCAGCTTTATATGCTAGTACTGGCTCGCTAATTGGAAAACAAAGGGGACTCACTCGTAATGTCTCCCTTAATCTCAACAGTTGGGCTGGTTCGAGTTGGTGATTAATTAGAAAAGGAAGTGGATGAACTCGCAAACCTTTACCCATAACTCAAGAATCTGTTGGGGTGTGCGAGCAAAGTCCCACGTTGGTAGCTGAAAAAATTGGGAATCTACATATAAGGTGTAGAGACCTCTTAACGGTGTGAGGCCTTTTGGAGACAATATCACACCATGTTAAGAGGGTATTTGGGCCGGTTTAGCCCAACAACTAGTATCAGAGCCCAAGTCAACAAAACGAGTATGGAGATGGTGGAGTGATGGTGCAGGGCGGTGCACACACATGAAGAAGCTAGTTGCAAGCTTCGATTGCCATAATACTCTGACAATGTGGGTGGCACAAAGTGAATCTCGAAAATCGACGCGTGGATCGTGGTAGTGGGCCACGTGAAACTTAGTTCGAGGGGGAGATTGTTGGATGTGCGAACAAAGTCCCACACTGGTAGCTAAAAAGATTGGGAGTCTACATATAAGGCATAGGAATCTCTTAATGGTATGAGGCCGTTTGGGCAAAACCGTGCGAGCTTGGCCCAAAGCGGACAATATCACACCATGTTAGGAGGGTATTTGGGCTGGTTTAGCCCAACGAAATCTTGCTGGTCCAAGTTGGAGATCAACTAACAAAGGATGTGGATTGACTCGTGATTTCCCCTAGAGTCAATAGTTAGGCTGTTCAGTTGTGACTCACTACATACATGATGGGCTCTTTCTCACAAATCAGATATCAGACCATCAGAATGTGAAAAACAAACCAGTAAAATCCAACAATCATCACTGGTAACTCCTATTTAGGAATCCTTTCACAGAATTCCTGCTTTTCAGCAATGCCTGATAAACTGCGGGTACTTAATGCATCATCCACCAGAAAAAAGTCATCGTTTCAAGGATACATACCACTGCAAACACCTAGAACAAGAGACAGACAGAGACCTCTTGACTAAAGTCTAGTAAATGCAGACTCCATTAACACAACAGGGGATGGAAGTGACAGCTATTAAAGAGAGAGAGTTTGTTAAACGCTGGAGAAATCGTTGTCGTACCCAAGAACTTCTAAACCCAAAAGTTACATAATTTCCGCACTAGCATCAGCAAACAACTCTATGCCGCATGCCCGCATCAAACATGAAAGGCTAGAATAAACAAAACTTACAAAATAACCGCATTACAGTTTCCAGTATGCTTGTTTTACTTACCTTTTCACTAATGTTTAGGTTTCTTCTAAACACGTTAATTTCTCACATGAATTTTAACCCAGCACCTGCAGGACACCTAAACAAGTGCTCTATATCAGGACATCACATAGAGTTTTCAGGTTCTTTAGCGAACAGATCTTCAAGGAAAAGAGCACCACCCCTCTCTATGCCTAATACGAACTATGGAATCTATAGCACGTGTATGTGTGAAATATCATTATCAAATCACCACCTCACAACTTTTCATAGGTTTCGGAAAGACATATGCCACCTGCTCATCTAATAGATTGGAATAGCATAGTGAAAACTTTTCATTAGGTATTATGCCCCCCTATAATTAGGAAAGGACGGCTCAAATGGGCAATTCTACTGCAGCAGGTAAAAGAAGATACAAGAAGTAACAAAGATACTCCATTCCTTGGTTCCAATTTATGTGACACTCTTTCCAGATCTGGACATTCCAGAATGTTGCTATTCAATATCTAATATTTACAATTGAAATTCTTAAAAGTAACAAAATTCCTTTTTTAATAACTGTCAAGATGCACATGGACTACCCTACCATACCTGCACCTCCTACCAATAAAACGTGGTACCTCAAACACCAAGACTTACTAAGATGGCAGAATTCAAACTTTATCTCCCATATTCTTCAGTTCAATTGTGTCGTTGCGCTAAATTTAATATCTTTTTTGACCCTTGTCTCCCATAATCTTCATTCAATTGCACTCACTAGGCTAACTCTAGCATTGCAACTTCTTAAAAATTATATCTATCATACTGAACCATAAAATTTAATATCTTTTTAACTTTACTATTATTACTACACTACATATAACTCAAAATAGCATTAGATAATGTGAATAATACCTTTCCCATCTCCAAGTAGACAGCAGCACGGTTAGTAATGAATGAAATATCCTCATCATCAAGCTCAATAGCCTTGCTATAATGTTGAATTGCAGTCTCAAAATCCTTCTTCTTGTAAGCCGCATTACCCGCCTCCTTCTCCTTCTGTGCCTTTGCTTTCCTCTCTTTAATCTCCTTCTCCTCCTCACCCATTTCCACTGGCTCGGGCTCAGGTTCAGGATGCTTCTTCTCCTCCTCCGCAGGCCTCTTCCTCTCCGGCGAAGAGGACGGCATCTCAGCATCCTCCTCCTCCGGCATCCTCGTCGACAATTTCACACCTAATAAAACCCCAAGCGCTTGCATTACCCTTTGATCCTTCAAATAAAGGTTCAGATTACTCGGATTCTTTTGAATATCTTTCATCATGTTAACAAAATCGGGCTGGTTCAAGTAAGCCCGTGTACTTGAGTCGGCAGTCAACTTAGCCCACATCTCCGGGCCGGAAAACGCATCACCAAAAGGGTTCGCGGGACTAGCCGGGCCACGAGATCGGGCCTGAGCTGCCTGAGCATCAGAAAGACCAGATTTTAAAGCCTCGTTACTTGGATCAATTTCAAGGCCCTTCTTGTAAGCAGAAACAGCTTCGTCGTAATGGTGAAGACCTAAATGTGCGGCGCCAAGACGAGAGTAGCCTTTAGCCCAGTCGGATTTTAGGTCAACTGTTTTCTGAGCATCGGATAAAGCGTCAGAATATTTTCCGATGGATGCGTAAGCAGCAGATCGGTTGGAGTAAAGAACGTGATTAGTTGGTGAAAGATTGATGGCTTCAGTGAAGTGGGTAATAGCGTCAGTGAAATTGCCGGCGGAGAAGGCGGCGTTACCCTTGGCCTTAGCTTCGTCGGCCATAGTTGATTTTACGGGAAGTTCCTGGAAGAATAAGGGAAGAGTGTAGTGAATAGAGGAAGAAGATTGCTGGTTGGGGGATTTCTTAAAGAGGGGTTGTGTGGTAGTGGCGACTGGAGGGTTCTAGGGTGTCGTTGAGTTTCTAGAAAGTTCGATGACGATTGCTGCTATTATTGGAAATCTAGGGTTATGTCATTAGATTTAAATGAAACAGTGGAAAATTTGGCAAAGAGCATTTTTTTTTTCTTTTTCCTTTTAGAATTGGGTGTCCCAAACCCAAATTAATTTTGGTTCGTCTCAGTTAAATACTAATATGGGAATCCTAATGTGAAGTTGAGTAATTGATATGAAAAAAAAAAAGTAGAGTAATTGAAATCTTGTACTTGAAATGTATCTTCAAATCACAAATTCAACTGATTTTTTTTAAAAGTGAAGTGCAAAGTTCATTCTCAATTTCATAAATTAACATCAATTTGTAAGTGAAAATAGCATTGATTTGTAAATGAATCCACAATAAACACCACATTTGTTTCGAGAAGAATAAAAACAAATAACATTGCTTAGTAATGGGAAAAAAAGGGAATAGAAACAGAAATTGAAGCGCAATATTACGAATTTAGCAGCATAATTATCGAAGAGGGGAATAATTCTGGTCACTAATTTGCCATGCCTTATTAGTTTGTAACTTTAAATGGACACATATATTCCATGTACCTTATGGTTTCATCGAGTCCGGAAGCTAAATAATGTTATAACAAAAATTACGTTTTTAATGTTTAAAAACGTAATAATGCGCAGAGTCAGGAGGATGATAGTGATTATGATAATAATGCGGATGAGTCTGGGGATGAGACATCCTTCCGTGAGGAGGGTGATGATGAGGAGGAGGAAGTGAATGTGGAACCTGAGTTGACTAGGGAGCATAGTCCTCCACCCCTCGTTAGATCAAGAGTGTATGAATCCCACGTGCCTTTTCATGAGAGAAATATTCCATATCTTGATAATTTGCCAGTCATGCCTAATGTTGATGCATTCACAAGGGATGATGATGAATTACGATCGAAGATGTGGGAATCTAGACCAGCTGTTCTTACAAAGGGCATGTATTTCCCTGACAAAGCTCGCCTAGTTAGGGCTGTAAAAATCTATAGTATAAGGGAGTGTCGTGAGATGACGGTAAGTGAGTCAACTACGGATAAATACAAGGCTATATGTTGTAGGTGGTTCTTGGGTTGTCACTGGATGCTACGTGCCAAAAAGAAAAAATTAGGTTTGTGGAAAGTTGGTAAATTTATTAGCGATCATAGATGTGAAATGGACACATTTAATGAGAACCACTTCAACCTGGATGTTGACTTGATTTTCCTTGTCTTGGTTCCATTTTCGGAAGTGTCTATTAGATTCAAGATTAAAGAGTGTATTACAGCTGTCCACCAGGAGTATGGTTGTACTATAACCAAAAGAAAGGCATATCTCGGTCGCAAACGTGCCTTTGAACTAATTTATAGCGACTGGGATAAGTCCTTTTCAAATCTGCCCAGGTACATGGCTGCACTACAACACTTTAACTCCGATACTATTGTTGAATGGAGGCGCGAGCGAAGTCCGGACAGACCGGAATATATATTCAACTATCTATTTTGGTCATTTAAACCAGCAATAGATGGTTTTGTGCATTGTCGTCCTGTAATTTCCATAGACAGTACTCATGTCTATGGCAAGTAAAATATTAAGCTTTTGATTGCAGTTGTTGTAGATGCCAACAGTCAAATATTTCCACTAGCTTTTGCCATTTGTTCTAACGAAAGTGAAGAGACGTGGATGCAGTTCTTGAACCACTTGAAGCAGCACGTTGTCAAACAGTGTTCAAGTATTTGTCTAATATCAGATCGGCATGGTGGTATTTTACGTCATGTACGTCACTTGCCTGAATGGAAGGAACCGCATGCATACTACCGTTACTGTGTGAGGCACCTAAAGGCCAATTTTCAGAAGAAATTTCCTGACAAGGCGTTGCATGACTTAATGTGGATGGCTGCAATTGAGCACCAGCAGTGTAAATTCACAAGGCTCATTGAAGCAATCCGGCAGATAGAACCACGAGCCTATACTTGGTTGATGCAACATGACCCTCAAATGTGGTCATTGCATGCTGATGGTGGGAGACGATGGGGAGCCCTCACCACAAATGTGTCGGAGTCATTTAATGGCTTGTTGAAATCTGCCTGTGGACTGCCTGTCACTACCATGGTCCGCATGACTTTCAAATAGAGTGCAGAGAGGTTTGTTGAAAGGCATGCAACTGCATCGTCATTGTTGGACAGGGGTGTTGAATTTATGCCAATACCCATGGAAAGATTCCAAAAGGTACAGGAGGCTAGCACGGTGACATTCTTTTCTTCAGTACGATAATGAACTGGGTGTTTTTGAAGTTAAGACCGCTAATCATGGACACCGTGGGAATAATCTACATACGGTGAATGAAAATAGAATATTATGTTCATGTGGAAAATGGACCATCTACCACATGCCGTGCCCACATGCATTGAAGTGCTTTCAACAAGTTGGATATGGAGCAACAAACTACATTGATAGGTAGTACAGTGTTGCAGCATACGTAGACACATATAGTGGGAAATTGCATCCATTAGGTGCTGAGCATTATTGGCCGCCGGAACCTTTTAAGTTGGTATGTAACAAGGAGTACTTGCGTAAGTTGAGAGTGCAAAAGAGAACACGTATACCAAACCAAATGGATGTTGGTGAGTCCGTTTATGCACGTAAATGTAGCATATGCTCCCAAACTGGACGTGACCGTTGTAAATGTCCTTCAGGTGCTGGGCGTGGTTTGGGTAATACTGTTGCAAGTTCGTCCAATGTACCCAATCAAGCATAACGCTAGTTCTTTATTTTGGTATTATTAGTTGTAATATATGTTTGTACTATTGTTTGACTCAATATATGTAAAATAAATATATTTCCACAAGCCAGTTATATTTTATTAATATGTTTTGTGGATTTGAAATAAAAGTCTTGTTCAAATTACGTTTCTTGTTGAAAATCTCTTAATGTGATGTTGTGCAATTTTAAAAGGTTATGTCCAAATACTACGTATTCTCTATGTACTTTGTAGTTCAATACTACATATTGTTGAGTTGTCATTTCGTCTGAAAAAGCTGAAAATCATGTGAATTGTCATGTCTATGTAATTCGTAGTTTAATACTACAAAATGTGAAGTTGTCCTTTCGTCTGAAAAAGCTGAAAATCATGTGAATTGTCATGTCTATGTAATTCGTAGTTTAATACTACGAAATGTGAAGTTATCATTTCGTCTGAAAAAGCTGAAAATCATGTGAATTGTCATGGCTATGTAATTCGTAGTTTAATACTATGAAATGTAAAGTTGTCCTTTCGTCTGAAAAAGCTGAAAATCATGTGAATTGTCATGTCGATATAATTCATAGTTTAATATTATGAAATGTGAAGTTGTCCGTTGCTTTTTGTAATTCGTAGTTTAACACTACGAAATATGAAGTTGCAATTCGTAGTATAATATGACGATTTATGTTATATGTTGCCTATAAATAACGGGCTCATTGTAGTCATTTTATGTGCTCAAAAATTTAGTAAACGCAAATATTTCTTTCAACTTGGATATTTTTTAAGTAATAGTAAATGGCTCAACCTCGTACACCAGTGTGTTACTGTGCAAAAGCTTGTGCGCTGCAAACTTGTTGGGAAGGTAATGATGTTGGACGTAACTACTGGATGTGTATGAACCAGTTGTACAAAAACCCGCTTGAACCTATGTGTGAGTTTGATTAATGGGCTGAGGAAAAATGTCTCCAAGAAAGCTACAGAGAACGAATGCTCAATCTTCATAATATGTGGTTAGGCCAAGCAGATCTAACAAGCCAACTCTATAAAACAATAGAAGAAATGAGGGAGGAGCTGAGGGAAGTAAAAGATAAAAAATGAGAGCATAATGGAATTTTGCAGCAATGAAGGAACAAAGAAAAAAAAATAAACAAGTAATTGCGGAGCTTAAGGCGAGAGTAAAAGAGTTAGAAGAAGAAAAAGAACAATTGCTAGAACAATTTAAGTGGTTAGAACGCAAAATAAATGGAAGCCGAGACTAAACAATTCCTACTATGTGTTTAGTTTATTTTTTAGGTTTGTCTTTCTGATTTACTCATGTTTAAGTGGCATTTCAGTTTAACTTTAAGTGAAAAAGTATGTTTGTGTTTGTATTGTACAAATTTAAGTTTTAGTGGAATATTATGTTTGTGTTGTTCTATTTTAAGTTTCAGTGGCATTTAAGTACCATTTGTAGTTTACTTTGTTGTTTCTTTTGTCAAGTGCTTCTATTAGTTGTATTGTTTCTTTTATTAATGTTATGTGTGTAAGGGATGTGTTTGAGTAGTTCCGTCTAAGTATAAATGTTAAAACGCAATAAATATTATTATTCGCAATAGATGTTATTATTAGAAACGTAAAGCACTATTTACACAAGGCTATATACATAAGCAATTAAGTGAGTGCCGCATGCTGTGTGCTTTAGTGTTGCTGCTGGCTTAAGTCGCATCCCTTGTCGGTCGGGCACACTATCTGGATCATCATCGTTAAGCCGCCTTTTTATGTGAGGATGTGCAGCAGCATCAACAACACAACTGGCAAGGTCCGAAGAATAGGCCGTCGGGCCGCCAGCAACCTATAAAACAATAAATAATGTTAGATAAAATAAGATAGATTTTTATTTTATAGCAGTAACAAATTATTTCTCTCACCATGGTCTCGTCGACCTCCTGCGTATATGTCTCGATGGTCTGCTCATCACCGCATGCAGTATGCTCAAAGATGGGCTGGGACGAAGACTACATAAAAAAGATGTAATTAATTTATCGCAGCGAAAGAAAAATAATTTAGAATTGAAAAACAAAAGTAATACAAACATACCGCATCAAATGCAGGGGACGATGGATAACTCAACCTACGACCGTCATCCACGTCACGGGTCGGCCGATGCTCAGTTGCGGTAGATGTGCAAGCGAAGTACTGATCTACATCCCCGTCAAAGGTACCCATGACGGGTGATCTGCGATGCTGGCAATGACAACTAAAGGCTGTATGAGGGCAAGCTACTGGAAGGGTCAGCTGTATGAGTCATATAACCTTATTGCATGCTGCTGGACGTGTCAGCTGGATGAGTCATATAACCCTGCTGCATGATGCTGGAAGGGTCAGCTGGATGAGGCATATAACCCTGCTGCTCATCTCCAAAACCCCCAGCTCCGAACCCTGCAGGTCGACTGGCTCCTCAACGCCCCATTGCCGGCCACCTCGTCGTCGTCCCTTGCGACCCCTGCTTGGTGCCCTAGCCCCTGCACGTGGGATTGGCCTACCCCTCCGGTACGCATCTGGAGTCGCATACTCAGGCTCATGCTCTAACCTGCGGTTCTCCTTCGACTCCATCAATGCCAAACGAGCCATCTGAGCTATCTCCCGTCCAAAATCAACCAATCTAGGGGTGTCTTCATACTGCTGAATATCCTGTCCAGACTGGTAGATGCGGTGAAGCCTAATAGCCTGTGAAATAATTCAATTTGTAATTAAATAACTCTATGCCACAATTATATGATATTAATTAGTCAAAAAAACATACCAATGATTTGTGCCTCCCGACATACAGTCTGTAGCGGCCGTCAAGTACGTGGATGGGGTTCCTGACATGCATTCGGGTATGACGTCTATACTAGCCATCATACAGATGAATAAACCCCTCCTCGTACATTGTAGGTGGTGGCAGGATGCGCTCAGCTCGCTCCTCCCAATAACCTACCTGCTGCTGCAGCCACCCAACATACTGACGGCTCATGTTGGAACGGGCATCCCGCTGATAGTGAGTAGCCTCCCACCCGGGCTCCCGACGCAGCACACGCTTATCGCACGATACTCAACAAAATCCCAAAATATCAATGGGATGGAGGTGCTCCATATCAGCCGGTCTGCTGAGCAAATAGCAGGTAGGTGGGCAAGCAAGTCATCGATGTACGGCATCTAGATAAACTATAAGTAGTAACAAAAAATGAGTATGCAAAGTACAACTAGATTTAAAACAACCAACTTTAGGTACATATTTACCTGTCCATCCACCAACATATCTAATATGTCCCTAACAAGGGGGAGATTATGGTGGGCATCTGCTCCTCGGTAGGCCATCTACCAGAGAATCCATCTAACAGCTAGCGGGAGGGGCGGATAGTCCTCTCCAGGTAGAAGTGCTGGTAGAGGTGGCTGCAACGGCATGATACGCTGCCACGCCCAAACCTAAGATCAAATGTTTATGTGAATTATGAGTCATTTCATAATATAGAATTTTGGGTTAATAAACAATGTATTCGGAAATATTTTGCACCTGAAGGAGTGGCAGAAAACCACCAATATCAACAGCTGGATCAACGCTAGCCCGGCACATGCTCCTATAGAGATACGCCAGAACTGTAGCTCCCCAGCTGTAATGCTGCACCTGATCCAAGTCCTCGAGACAGTACAGAAACCGCATCGTCATCTTGTTCCCCGAAGTGTCGGGAAACAAGACACACCTGAATAGCATGAGTAATGCCATCCGAGTGAACTGAAGAATCTACAAGTCATCTGTCTCGTGAGTAATATTCGGATGCAATTGCGCCATGAAATCTCTAATCACTGATAGTCGCACACGACTACCACCACGGTCGCCCGCCGGGTGCAAACCAGTCATCTGCCCCATCATATCCACCAGCTGTGCCCGAGTCATCCCTCTCCACTGGTGGGGCAGTGTAAATGCGTGCCCCTCAACGCGCAGTCCGTATAATACCTGCACATCCTAAAGAGTGATCGTAGCCTCTCAAGTAGGCAGGTGAAATGTATGCATCTCTGGTCGCTACCGCTCTATCAAGGATGTGATGAGCGACCAGTCAAGCTGCATCCATCCCAGCTCAAATATACTATACAAGCCCGTATGTTGTAGCAGCTCTACTACATGCAGGTGGAAGGGATGCCCCGCCATAAACTCCCATAAATCATCGGGCCTCCCGGGGCGGATACTCTGAAGAGCTAGTTGGCCCTCCCAAACATATGATGACCTATGGTCACCCTGCAGTACTAATAACTTATCGGATGAAGGTCCAGGGTGCGCATGTGGAGGAAATGTCATGTCGTGTACTATAAATTAAAAAAAAAATTTATTTGTGTTAGTGTAATTAAAACATAATTAAGTATAATTTTACAAATTAAAGATAATGGTTGTGTAAAGATTCCACGCTTGATTTTTGACGCCCGGGACCACAAAATAATTTTTAATTATTATAAGTCTCAATTTCAATATTTATATAATTTTATTAACTTAATTAATTAAATTAAGTATAATTTTTTAAATTGAAGATAATGGTTGTGTAAAGGTTCCAGGCTTGAATTTTGACGCCCGGGACCACAAAATAATTCTTAATTATTATAATTCTCAATTTCAATATTTATATAATTTTATTAACTTAATTAATTAAATTAAGTATAATTTTACAAATGGAAGATAATGGTTGTGTAAAGGTTCCAGGCTTGATTTTTGACGCCCGGGACCAAAAAATAATTCTTATTTATTATAAGTATCAATTTCAATATTTATATAATTTTATTAACTTAATTAATTAAATTAACTATAATTTTACAAATGGAAGATAATAGTTGTGTAAAGGTTCCAGGCTTGATTTTTGACGCCCGGGACTACAAAATAATTCTTAATTATTATAAGTCTCAATTTCAATATTTATATATTTTATTAACTTAATTAATTAAATTAAGTATAATTTTACAAATGAAAGATAATGGTTGTGTAAAGGTGTCACGACCCCAACCCGGTCGTGATGGCGCTCAGCACACTGCTAGGCCAGCCCGACCACATTGCAACACTCGCGGAGCTATGAGCTCCCTTTATCCAATTTAAGCATAAGAGAAATAAGTCAACAGTGATAGAAATACCCAACACGGGATCACGTCCCAAAACAGTAACAACTCCCCAAAGACCGAGGGGTCAAGAGTCAAGAGCCTCTAGGAAAAATAAAACTGAAATAGTGTGTACAACAATACTCAGCGCGGAAATAGATAATAGTACTAAATGAAAAGACAGCTGGAAGGGGAGTCAGGTCCTGCGGACGCGGCAGCTACCTTGACTATCCCGCAGAAAGGCCTCTGAACAGCTACCGGATCAGGTCTGCTGAGACGTACCTGGATCTGCATACAAGATGCAAGGAGTAAAGTGAGTACTTCCAGACTTAGTGGTAATGACAGGGGTAAGACAGCGCAGATAAGAAATCACAATATAGCACTATGTAAAGTTGTAATCAATTTCCCTGTAACAATCTCAATATCAACAGTAACTGTACCAACAAGTATAACAACACAGTATAACAACTATCAGATGTAGCTAAATGCAATGCAATGCATGAAATGATCGCTACGGCGCGTAGCCCAATCCAATTTGGGTACCCGTGCTCACTGTGGGGGTTCAAACTCCGGAGGGGCTCCTACAGCCCAAGAATAATATCATGAATACGCTGCGACGCGCAGCCCGATCCACTACCAGTCAGCTAATATGCAAATGCAGCCTCGCAGGCTCAAAAGTAGTTTTGAAAACTCTTTTATAATTTTTCAGTTAAAAATAGCATGTCAAAGTTCCAGAGATTGAAAAATCATAATAACAGTAATAGCTACGGACTGGTAGTAACACTAGCATGTCAATATCACAGAAACAATGATAACGATCCTCGCAGGATCCCAATAACTGGCTCCCAACCCATAAAAGTACACGACCATCCGAGAAGGAGGTTCACCGGCTCAGGAATAGCCAATATCACGATATAATACGCAACCATCCGAGAAGGAGGTTCACCGGCTCAATAATAGCCAATATCATAATATAATAACAGGTCGGACTAAGCCATAGTCCCCAATCACAATCGACTCCGCACTCACAGGGGAGTACGTGTCTCGCCGCTATATAGCATCACAAAGTGGTATATCGGGGTTTTGAACCCGCTGGTCATCAGCCACATCCATTACTCACCTCAATATGGCTCGACGACTAATCCGCATTGCCCTTACCACGAGAATCAAGATCCGCAGGCATATAATCCGATCAAATATAGTGGAAATACATCAAATTAGGCCAATGGGATGATACCCAGTCAAAACAATTCAATTTACGCCAAAAACTACAAAGTTGCCAAAACTCGACTCTCGGTACTCTTCTCAAAAAATTACGAAAGTCACATATTGAGAACCCTCGTCTCAACACGAGTCTAACCATATAAAATTTACTAAAATCGGACTCCATTTGCCCATTCAAATCATTGATTTTCTATAACCCAAGCCTAGAGTGAAAACCTCCATTAATACACCCATAATTCCTCCAATTTCAGGTGTTAATTGCTTAATTTATCAATACAAAACCATAATTTGAGTTCATAGTTGATTACCTGAAGAATCGCCTTGAATTTCCTTTCAAAATCGCCCAAGTCGACTCTTAAGTCCGAGCCCTAAAAGTTTTAGACTGTTCTGAAATTTTAACTTATGATATTTTTAATCCTTCTGCGACTTCCGCTTCTGCGGGCTTTGGACCGCTTCCGTGACCTTTCAACTGCTTCTGCTGTTTAACTCAAAAACTCCCAATCCGCTTCCGCACTCCTGGGTCCGCACCAGCGGTCCCGCTTCCGTGCTCAATAATCCGCTTCTGCGGTACCGCTTAAGCGGTCGTCCTTCCGCTTCTGCGGATTTCCCCCTTTCGCCCCTAGACCGCTTCTGCGGTCACTCCCTTCTCACAAGCGACGCCGCACCTGCGGTCCCTTGGCCGCAGGTGCGAAAACACCAGAAGCCAGAAACTTCAACGTGCAATTTCCATGATTCTCTTCCGTTTAACCACCCGAAAACACCCCGAGGCCCCCGAGACCTCATCCAATCACACCAACACATCCTAACACCTTATTCGAACTTGCTCCACCCCTCCAAACACGTCTAACAACACCAAAACCCATAATTCACATCGGATTCAAGCCTAAATTCCTTAAAACTTTTTGAATTACACATTCGATCAAAAACTCAAACAAACGACGTCCGAATGACCTAAAAATTTACAGACATATCCAAAATCACATGACGAAGCTACATAAATTATCGGAATTCCATTCCGGCCCTCGTATCAAAATCTCACCTACCGATCGGATTTCGCCAAAATTCAACCTTGGCCAATTCAAGCCTATTTCTACACCGAGCCTCCAAATTCAATTTCGATCGCTCCCCTAAGTCACAAATCACCTCCCAGAACTAACCGAATCATCAGAATCTGATTCCGAGCACTCTAACTAAATAGTCAACTCCAGGTTGACTTTCCACATTTAAGCTTCCTTCAAAGAGGCTATTTGCCTCATTTCCAACCCAAATCACTCCTAACTCACCCGATAGACTCTGACACTGATATAAAGCATAAAATATAATAAATGCAAGGTAACGGGGTGGTAATTCCCGTGACGACGGGTCGGGTCGTCACAAAAGGTTCCAGGCTTGATTTTTGACGCTCGGGACCACAAAATAATTCTTAATTATTATAAGTCTCAGTTTCAAAATTTATATAATTTTATTAACTTAATTAATTAAATTAAGTATAATTTTACAAATGGAAGATAATGGTTGTGTAAAGGTTTCAGACTTGATTTTTGATGTTCGGGACCACAAAATAATTCTTAATTATTATAAGTCTTAATTTTAATATTTATATAATTTTATTAACTTAATTAATTAAATTAAGTATAATTTTACAAATGGAAGATAATGGTTGTGTAAAGGTTCCAGGCTTGATTTTTGACGCCCGGGACCACAAAATAATTCTCAATTATTATAAATCTCAATTTTAATATTTATCTAATTTTAGTAACTTAATTAATTAAATTAAGTATAATTTTACAAATGGAAGATAATGGTTGTGTAAAGGTTCCATGCTTGATTTTTGACGCACGGGACCACAAAATAATTCTTAATTATTATAAGTCTACACTTAAAGGCTCTACGCTATAAGGCTCTACTAAAAGGCTCTACGCTAATATGGTATACAGTAACATATTAAATTAATACTAACATGGTAATTAATACTAACATGGTAAATTACTGCTAACATATACTAACAGGGTATATAAAATATATAACATAAATACAAAATTAACACTAACATGGTATATAAAATTAATACTAACATGGTTCCTAACTGCTATACATATAATATGAGTTTCAACATAAAATAAATTGAAATACCTCGAATTAAAGTTGTGATAGTGATTTTTTTAGTCCGGAACCGTATCCAAAGTTACCTTCGTGTGGGGCCTACATGTGCTACTCTTCAAGGGGACGTGTGGGACCGCAAAAATTGTTTTTTGCAAGAAAAACGAGAGAAAAAGGGGGGGGGGGGAAGAAAGATTTTTTATGTTGTTAATGGAGGTTCCCGATCTGTGAAGAAGAAGATTATAATATAATGGGGTATTTCGTAGTATAGAACTGCGAAATACAATTCGCAGTTCTTTACTGCGAATTGTATTTCGCAGTTCTTTACTGCTAAATACCCCACGTTTTTAAAAAAAATAAATAAATATATAATTCGCAGTATTGAACTGCGAAATGGCTAATAAAGTATTTTTTTTAAAAACATTAAAAACGTTATTTTTGTTATAAAAAATTTATAATATGTCTAGAGAACTAGTACAAAATTTACGATTACTATCCCTACACTGGCATCTTCAACTTCCAGCAAACGTGCGGAAAATTAGCGTCTGAACTTCTAATGTGGAGACATCTAGAGCTATGGATGTTTCCGCAGATTGGTACTCCATACATATGCTTGCTATGGTTTCAAGAAGATCTAGGTAAGGACTCTTTAAACAAGAAAGTTGTGCACCTAGTAGTTCTTGTTTGGCTCAAAAGTTAAAAAATGTACTTTGTAAGCTAGAAAACAATCAAAAATATGAAAGGGTAAATTGTAATCAAATATAATATGCCTAAAGATGAAAGAATAATGTTATTGTTGTAGATATAATGTTGTGATATGATGTTATGAACTCAAGAGGAGTTGTTCGTTAGAGATAACTAGAGAGAGAATGGGAGGGAATGAGAGAGTTGTATTATTCAATAATAACATTGATGTCTTTTACAATGGGAAGGTCCTCTTTATATTGGGAGATGCCTTCCTTAAAATAATAACAAAAATACAAGAAGTGGTCGACGTCCTCCTAGCGAGGACGCCTTGTTTTAATTGGCGTTGCCTTCACCCTTACGTCGGAGCCGGCCCTTTACTATAGCATGTATGCACTTACTGGGCGTACCCTTCGGCGTAGAGGAGTATAGGGCCAAACTTGACCCCATATAGTTAGTCCCTCCACTGATTGGAGGCATATCCAATAGACGTCTTCATTAGGCAGAAATGCAGACCTCGTCTTTAGAAAATTTGACCTTACCATGGGGGCGGTGATCTGAACGGGGGAAACGTATGGAATCGCTGATCCGTTGACACGTGGCCTCATTTTTAAAATAACATCAGCGCCGACATGCGTCATAATTATACTTGCTCCCGAGGCGGTTCAGGAGAAGATGTGATGTTTTGATTTTTCGCGCCCGTTTTGAATCATGCATCTTTGATTTTCGTGTATCTTAGCCCTATAAATAGGAGGAAGGTTCAATTTTTTTTATCTTTCGAACCTTTATATTCTTTCTACTCCCCTTTTCATCTCTCTTTCCAGTAGCTGCTACTTCGTGCTAAACACTTCCATTTATTTTGAAACCCCACTTCTTATTATTAGAGCTTTATTTCTTATAGAAAATATCATGGCAAAACGCGGATAAAGTAGCAAAAAGGCCAAGGGTGATACCCTATCTAGGATTTTACCACCTTCTGGTGGTGACAGGGGAAAGGTAGAGAAACCTCTTGTCCCTCTTAGTATAGATAACGTCTTCCAGAAGGAAATACATGTTCGTAGAGATTTCCCAACTAAGATCCCGACCCTTCCTTGGGATCGCAATGATTTATTACAATCTAATTTGGATGACCTTCGAGAGACGTACCAGATTCCGGACTATGTGGAGATGGTTTCGGTCGTGATGGACTACGCCAACGTGCACTGACCGGGATACTGCATATTTTATAAGTATCCATTCTTTATCAGTTACGACCTCCCAATTTACCCCCTAATGGAGGAGCTTTGCCGCTTTTACAATGTGGGCCCGGCTCAGCTCACTTCCTATACTTTGAAGGTGTGTTGTATTATGACCGCCTATGCGGCCAGGGACGAGTGCAACGTCTCGGTCAGCCACTTTTTGCAGTTATTCAGCCCCATTTACATAAGGGGTACCATGCTGCAGTTGAAAAGTCATGGCACAAGGGGCTTGGTCGTTAAGGCCGATAACAAGACTAACCGTTGCTTCTGGCACAAGTTCTTCTACATTAGGACGGAGCACCTGGTGTCGAATCCCGAAGGGTTCCCGGAAAGGTGGAATCCAGAACATAAGTATTTTTACTCATAGAATTTAGTACTGTTTGTGATTTTGACCGTACGACCATTGTGACTCTTTTTCTTCCCTCCCTTTTTCGCAGCGAGGGCTTCTCCACCTCGGCTCATGAAAATATTAGGTCGTGGTTGGAGAGACTAATTCCGTTTGCGGAGGAGTGTCGCACCTGGTCTGCGTTTCATGAGCGACACGACCCAACAGGTACCTCTTTCACTATGGTTTGAAGGTATCCTTAGGTTTTGTTACCTGACTTATTCATGTTGGCATGTCGGAGCACCCATAAAAAGAAGAAGAAGAATAACGTCGTTGCCTCGTCTGGGGCGGGGACTAATTTTGGAGACGAGTACGTACCCTGTGGCTCGCACAGTGATGGTGTTCCGGAGGTTCCTCAACCTGAGGTTGCACCTGTGGCGGCATCCACAAATGAAGCAACTCATTCACTTCCACCCCCATGGCCCATGGAGGAGACTTCCGAGGGCAAGGAGCTGCCGAAAAGGAAAAGACGCCGGTTAATGCTTGGCAAGGGGGTAGCCATAGAGGATGAGGGGGCGAGCGAGCCCCGTCGGGAGTCAAGGCTAATTTTTATGGTCCATGCCATCGGTTCAGGGAGGTCGGATCACCAAGGGAGGGTAGTTCTTGCTGCTAGCCCAGCACGCATTTCGGAGGGTAGCTTATCAGCTGCCACTGAGGAAGCGGGTGATGGTGAGATGGTGGAACCTGAGACAGCCCCCGCGGATGCGAAAGCATTGAGGAGAGATCAAGCACGTGTGGGGATGACGGCGGGTGGGTCTAACCACCGAATTCTTATCCCAAGCGGGTAAAACCTATTGCAACATAGCGAGCAGGCCGCAGCGGATATGACCCTGCTGTATGCGGTCGCTGAGCACAAAATGTTAAAAGATGTTAGCGACAGGGATTTATCTCGGAGGTTGCTGGCGTGTCCTTGCAGGTATATTTTGATTTTCTTCATGTATCGTAAAGTAAACTTTGGTCCATACTGATTTGCCTTTTTTCCTTTTCCTCTTCTTCAGACTCTCATTTTGGAGATAGAAAGGGGTCGCCAGCGCAAAAGAAGGCCGCCGCCTTTAACAATATGGTAATGAAGTATCGGAATGTTGTACTAAGCATCAAGCACTGGCGGACCTACTCAAATAGGACCCGTAATTTCGGATTTTTCATGAGGGCTTAAAGCAGTCGGAGGCCCAGCTGAAGCGAAAGGTTGTTGAGCTGGAGCAAGTTGATGACCAGCTGATGGCTGCTTTGGCTCGAAATATTAAAGTGGAGACTCTTCTCTAGTCAAAGGAAGATGAACGGAGGTTGGCCGCTGGGTAGCGATGGAGGCCTCTGATTTGCGAGCCAAGGTCGCTGCCTTAACTGCCAAGCTCAATGCCAAGGAGGCTAAGTTGAGGCCCTTAAGCAGGCTGTTGCATCCAGGCCCGATGAGGGTGTACATGGCGAGGTGCGGGAGGTGTGGGTGTACACCAAAGCTAAGCTGGTCGTGTTCAAGGAATTCCTTGTTGGAGTCCGAGACACTGAGGCAGAGGTGAAAGATTAGCGACGTATAGCTCGGGTCGCTCGTGAAGCCTGCAGATATAGTTCCGATTCCCCAGACCGGGCAGGCTATAATTTCGAAGATGCTAACTGTCTGGCTTCTGGGTATTGTATCTCTGTATCGTATCAGGCCGAGGGCGGCAGTGGGAGAGATGACGGACCGATGGGGGACAAGAACAGACCGACGGACCGACGAGGGGTGGCGAACGAGATGACCGAGCATGTTAGGACTTGTACTTATTTTGTTTTGCTATTTTTGGAGATGTAAATAGATCATGTTGTACATGTATTTTTTGACGATAATAGAAGTTATTCTTTTGATGTTACTTTCTTCTTTTTGTACCTTTTATTTTTGGTATCTCGTCTCCGCAGAGTGGATGTTTGCTTGTTTGTAGGGTCCTTTGGTGTGCTTCTCAAACGTTGCTTATGTTATTCACCAATATGAAGTGGTTTTAGTCAATAGTGGTATTGCTTCTTCTGTTACTTGCGTGCTTTGTGTAAACACGTGATTTTTGACCCTCCCCGAGATTTTTTATATTTTTAGCGTAAAATATTTAGTTTAGTTTTAATATAGCTATTTTTAGCTAATTTTGACTCTTTTACTTTATTTTTACCTTAAAATGAAAAATAACAAAAATATAGTTTTATTAATGTTTCGCAGTCATTTTCAAACTTGAAAAAATATAAAAATAGTTTTATTTTAATTACGAGTATTATAGTTATTTTGATTACCTGGGATTAATTAAATAACACCATTCTCGGTTCCGGGCAAAGAATAATATTCGGGTTCAGACTACCCGGTTTTATAATTTTCGGACATAGCCCGTAATAACCCGACACTACATTAAGGGGGAGGGATGGGAGAATGATTAAAAAAATAAAAAGAATAAAAAACAAGAAGAAAAAGACAAGGAAAAAAAAAGACAAAAGAATAAAAACAAAAAGAAAAAGACAAAAAAGATATGGGCTTTATTTGAAAAAAAAAAAAAAAAAAAAAAACATACAATATACCTACACATATGTGGGCATTCACGTGAAAGAAGAAGAGAGAGGAGACAATCTCTTCTTGATAAATAAGGGGTTGGCACGGCAAAAGAGAGGAGACAAAAAAACAAACGAAAAAAAAGTTGAAAAGAAAAAAGATTGAAAAGAGAACAAAAGAGAAAAATTGAGAAGAGAAAAGAGAGAGAGGCAGAAGGCTCTCTGGAACGGCAAAAAGATTGAAGAACAAAAGAATTGGGAAAAACGAAATTGAAAGGAAAAGAAAGAAAAAGCTACAAGAAAGAGAGAGAGGGAGACGGCAAAAGAACAAGAAAAAAAGGAAGCAAAAAACGGAAACAAAAAGAGAAGAGAAGCAGTAAACATTTCCGTTGAGTTCGTCGTCCTTCGTCGAGGTCCGGTACGTCGTTGGTTAGTCGCTGTCCTTGGTTCCAGTTTGGTTCGAGTTCTGTCCGGAGAGGTCGAGGTTTGAGATCGTCATAAAAGGTTCGTTTTCTCGTTGCGTACGTTGAAAAATATGCAGAAATAAAGGTGTTGTTCTTTTCCGATATTGTTCTTCTCGCTAATATTTTGGATCGTTTCGTATTTGATTTACTTTCGTATGGTTCAGACTATTTTTGTAAATATATGATTTTGTTGAACATGCAATGCCGAAGTTAGCTAATGGAAATGACTAATCCTTCATATGCTCGCCAACTAGTTATGCTTCCATTGTTTATGTAATTGTTCACCATAGTCTTGAATTTGCTCACTTAGTTAGCTACTCGTATGTTTACTCGAATTGGTTATAGTTGAGCACGATGTTGTCACATTATGGAAATTGGTTCATTATTCTTTAACTGAACGACGTAATTAGATTAAAGGAATCGGGGTGCATTTCATGTGACCCGACTCCAATTTTGAACAAGGTTAAATAAAGCGTGTCGTGAACCACAAGTGCATTTCATGTAGTGTGGCTCGCAACATGTTTTAAATAATCTTGAATTAACTCTCAAATAAATATAGCGGAATGTAGTTTGCTTTTAAATTAGAATTAGAGTTACGCCTCGCCTAACAAAAATTGTACAAATCGCGGGGCCCTCATAAATGTATATGTAAAATATTTAGATTTCGAGATGTGCCGTTTCTTAGCGAATTTCTGGACCTTCTCAAAAAATGTAAATAAGTAATCGCTCTAGGCGCGTATTTTAATAATTTTACCTTCTTAAATACGGGCGTGCATTTCATGCGGCCCAAATCCAAATCCCAAAATGTTGAATAAGAATGTGTCGAGGATCCGGGTGCATTTCATGTGACGTGATTCGAAACATATTTTTAAGCAACATTCTCTTTCGTAAATAATAATAATAATAAAAGCGGTAAAGGGATATTAATTTGCATTAAGTATATAACTGTAAAAATCAGATAAATAAGCCAAATATGACAGTTAAGCGACCGTGCTAGAACCACGGAATTCGGGAATGCCTAACACCTTCTCCCGGGTTAACAGAATTCCTTATCCGGATTTTTGGTTCGCGGACTGTTAAATAGAGTCATTCTTTTCCTCGATTCGGGATTTAACCGGTGACTTGGGACACCATAAATCTCCCAAGTGGCGACTCTGAAATAATTAAATAAATCCCGTCTCGATTGTCCTTTAATTGGAAAAACTCTTTGCATCCTTGCGGGTGCGGTAAAAAGAGGTGTGACAGCTCTGGCGACTCTGCTGGGGACGATAGACCCAGAACCACCGGTTCAGGGTTTAAGAATTCGAGCTTGGAATAATTGTTGTATTTGGCTTATTTATTATCTGATTTTATTATATGTTTGTATTAATGTGCAAAATGATGTTTTACTGCTTTGATATTTTGTGAATTGTACATATAAATTGTGCCGGAACCAATCTCCTCTCTGAGTCTTCTAAATCATGAAGAAGGGTGCACTTCGTGTGACTTCTTTTCTGTATAGTGTCTAATTCCCATTTTTAGAACGAGGTTTGGATAAGTTGCAAAACCGGTGAAGCTTCTGTATTCCGGGGTTGCTGCCTCCTCCTTGGCTCGAGCTGTCCGCTCGGGTAAGCCAAGTCTAGAACAGATAAACCCAGGGTTTTAAACCTAGAATAACAAAGCTTCATGCCGGATCCCTAGTAGGAAACGTTTATTTGCATCATGTCGCATTTGGCTTAGGGGACTCAACATAGGGGTTGGGTCCGTCTAGGACAGGTGACCTGAAATGAAAAGACCATCCTGCTGCATCCTGTTTGTTTTATGCATATATTTGCTTCAGACTTGCAGGCTAACCGTTTTTTTTATATTGAGGAAAATGAAAAAAAATAGTCTCAAAATAGTTTTTTTTTACTTACTTAAAAAGAAAAAAAAACATTTGTTGTAAAATAAAAAATATGTGATTTCAAAATAGTTTGTTTTTTTTACTAAAAAAAAAAAGAGAAAAAAAATTTTTTTGTTTTAAACTTAAAAAATGTGTGAGAAAAAATAATAAATAGTTTGTTTCCTTTAAAGACGTAGTTTATTTGACCGAACTACGCAGGTTTGATTCTCGCCATTAGGTGGGATACGTAGGCAACCCTCATCGGGTCCAACCACCCTTTTAAAAATCAAAAAAAATGTGTGTTTCATTTTATCAATAAAATCAAAGTGATGCCGTTTTTGCAAATAACCGAATGTTCCGAAAGGACGCCGGAAGGCTGTTTTTTGCAAAAATAGCCACTTTGAATCATTTTTAATAATTTGCAGCCGCAGCCTTGAAATATTCCTTGGGGAAATGTTGCAAGGCCATAGCCGCAAAATCAAGTCCGGGTTCATACCCCTTTTGCAAAAATAACCAAAAAATGTCAAATTTTTGATTTTTGTTATAAATAAGTCGGGTGATGCTATTCTTGCTTAAAATAAGCCGAATGTCCCTCAAAAAGACACCGGAAGGCTTTTTGCAAGAATAGCCACTTTGAGTCATTTGTAAATAATTTTGGACACAGCCTGAAAATATTCCCTCGCGGAAATGTCGAAAGGCTGTATCCGCAAAAAATCAAGTTTTGAGTCATCACTCAACTTTACAAAAATAATCACTTTATCCAATAAGCCATTACATGGCCGGTCCTTGCATAAATAGCCACTTTTGGCATTTGAACTTCTTCGGTCTTGTATTGGCCTGTGTCGGTGCTGAATGATGCCCCATAGGCCCCAGGATTAAATTTTGAATTTATATCTTCTTTATAAAATTTTGCAAAAAAGAGCCACTTTGTCTGAATAAGCCATTATATGGCCAATTTATGAAAATATTCTTGTGTTGGTTTATGGTGATGTCGGACGATGCCCCATGAGCCACGGAATGAAAAAAAAAATTTCAAGTTTATCCTTCTTAATTAAATTTTGCAAAAATAATCATTTTGTCAAATAAGCCATTATGTGGCCAATTTTGTAGAAAGTCATAATTGACACCAAAAATATTCTTATTCTTGTAGAAATCTCCTACACAAGTTTGTAGTTGGAGTCGGCTTCTATAATTTTCCTTCAAAAAAAAAAAAAAAAAAAAAAAATCAAAAAATCAAATAAACATCTATTTATTTCTTGCATTAATTTGCAAGAACTACGCTCGGTCCGATTCATGCGGGGTCATGATACGTAGGCAATCCACATAGGATTCGACCATTTCCATAACCAAAAAAAAAAAAAAAAAAAAAAAAAAAAGAAGAATGATCAATAAGCGGGATACCTTAATGCTGACATGCTGGCTTTGTTTTGTTGTGTCCATTTCCAGAAAGGTGGTTGGTTGTGGTTCTGAAATAACTCTTCCCCGTAAGACGAAGTCGGAGGACAATGGCAGATAATCTCAAGACTGAGTGGGTTGGTACAGGTACCCGACAACAGCTGGTTGAACGGAACCACGGGTTAGTAGAGGAGGTCAAGATATTGAGACAACACGTGGCTGATATGTATCGGGCGTGGATGGATGGAAAAGCACCACCTCCGCCACCGCCTAGCTTCCTGGACTCTGTCCTTACCCGTACCATGAACCCGATGCCAGATGATCTCCCGCACTCTCCATATATACCCGCCTATCACAACTTCTCCGGCCATTCGAGTAACTCAATTACTCGTCCCCCAGCTATGTTTTCACAACGCTACTCCCGTCCCCCACACCACTACTCTCCCCGGGACAACCAAAATCGTACTTCACCTTCCAGGTACCCAACTCCACAAAAGGCTTACCAACCCCCACGAACATACTGGAAACCCCCCGGGTCAGGTTTCAGGCCAAATAAGGCGTTTAGGGAGGAAAGGTTGCTGAAGCGAGAAAAGGCGCTCACCCCTATCGGAGAGTCCTATGCAAGTCTGTTTGAAAAGTTAAAACATGTCGGCCTGATTACGCCGCTCCCCGAATACACTCCCGATCCACGTGCGAGAAGCTTCGATCCTACTGCACGATGTGCATACCATTCCAATGTCAGAGGGCACGATATTGAGAGTTGCCGTACCTTGAAAAAGGAAATAGAAAGAATGATTCAAAAAGGGTGGTTGATTGTGGTCGATGATGATGACATGAGGCACACAAATCCCCTGGGGGGTGTACCGACTGGAGCTAAAAATGTTGAAGCAGTTGGCAGCCTTGGCAATATTGATGCAGAACTTAGTGGCTAAAATGTTGTGCTTGGTAATTGGGAAGATACTCCATCTTTTGGTCAGCTAGATGGAGCTTTGGTGGTTCGTTTTGTCGTCATTTTTGTTGTCCGAGTTATTTTCAGGGTTTTCTTGTGGTCAAACCCTTTTGTCCTAGCAGTTTGCTTTGGTCTTGCCCAGTTTTGTTTCAGGGTTGTACTCTAGTTTGTTTTGCTTGTTTTGTCATTGAACCATTTCGTCATTAGTTTAATGAAGCTTTCGGCCTTTTGTTACTTCCGGTCATTTTATTTGTTTAGTTCTTTTACCCTTTAGATTTGTCTTGTGCTCAAACGCCGAATCTAGTGACACGACATGCGCACACATAATTATGGCTTAATTCTAAAAGTTAATCATTAAGCAATTGGAAGATGATCGGGTCATCTAAAGGAAACAAAAACAACTTGAGACTATTTGGATCCCGAGTCATCTGAAACCGGGGCAAGTAAAAAAGAAACAGTCAAAGGCAAGCTGGCCAAAATTGACATGGGGTCGTTCATAATGAGAGTGTTGCCCAACAGTGCTTTAAAGATATGATGAATATTAATTGTGTTGCTTGGCATGTTTTGAAGATTGGAATGACGAAGGCATTTTGTTCTGCTATCCAAACACTTTATCCATCGTCAGCCCTTTGAGCCTGAATTTAAATTCTTTCATACCCCTCCTTCGGAATTAGTTGCAAAGACTAGAAACACAAGTTTGAAAGGTAAAGGAAGAAAGGGATAAAGAAAAAGTAAAGAAAAGAAAACAACAAAAAGAGATAAAGAAAAGAAAAGAAAAATGTATGGAAAAAGAAATTTGGAAAAGAGGAATTGGGAACTACGTTTGACCTGATTCCTTAAAGAGGATACGTAGGCGCTTCACAGCTCGGTCATAGTGTAAATAAAGAAATAAAAATCCCCAAGTAAAAAGCTGGGGCAAAGAAAAATTGTGTTTATTGTAAATAAATTTAGGTCCGAAGGTTGTAAATTTTGAACCCAAAATTGATTTTGTTTTGAGCCTTCAATACCCTTTCTTTCTAGCCCTATCCAAATCCCACATTACGGTCCAAAGAAAGACCTTCCGATCAGTCTTCAAAAGATGCCACGTCAGGCGAGTGAGAAAGTCCTATCAGAATATAACACTCTGATTCTCAACAGAAAAGACTCTGATTCCCAGCAGAAAGGAAACACGAGAGAGTCTTAGCGGTGACACCCCAATCCCCAGCTAAAAGTGATACAAATGAGAGAGTCTTACCGGTGAAAACCTTCACAAGCACCATAAGACGACGAAAGCTGAGAGAAAATCAAAATGAGAGAGGCTTGAAAGTGAAAACCCTTCGGGCACTACAAGTCGAATAAAGGTGATAATCAGATGGAAATCACGAGACAGAAATCGTGAAAGGAAATTAACGACAAAGGATAGGCCATATGTGCATGTCATGACAAGTGGAGTTGGTATTCGCGTTTGATAAGTTTTTATAGATATTTCTTGCTAGAGAGTCATTTTCTTTTTCCTTTGTCTTCTATTTTGTTTCTTTTTATCTTTCTCATTTTTATCAAAAATTCCCCATCAAGGTCTGTCTAGTCAGAACAAGTGAGAAATGACTTCAAAACTTGCCACCAACTTTCCAATTATTATGCAAAGCAAGGAAATGCCATTGACGGCAGAGAAGTAGAGTGCGAAGAAGATTATTAAACTGGGGCAGAAAATTTTCTTTTCAGTTTGAAAATTTTCTGGAAGTCAATACCCACTTGGGGAAGAAGGAAAGTCTTAAGGGAAATGGTCTTCGAACTAGTGTCATCCTCAACAACCTTCAAGAAGAGTGAAACACCAATTTTGAGGAAATGAAAATCCCCCAGCAATGTTATCTACAGCAAGTTCCGAGGTGGTCGGACAACACAGAGTGGTAAAGGAAGAAAGGAAATCTCATCTTCAACAAAATAACCCCCGGCAAGTTGAGAAACACAGAAAGGGGAAGGGATAAATGGAAAAACCCCATCCCCAGCAGGAATATCATCTCCAGCAAATGAAATCATTCCCCTACAAGTTCTGATAATGAAACACAGAGCAGGGAAAGAGGAGGAGAACAATCCCCAGCAGGAGCACCACAACCAGCCACCACATTTTAAAACTAACCAATTTTTCTTTGATTTGAAACGGGAAAAAAGGGGTTGTCAGCAGCAAAGCATGCCACGAAGAAGATTCACAAACTGGGGCAGAAAATTTTCTCCTGTTGCGAAAATTTTCTCGAAACCAAATACTTGGTTAGGGAAAGAAGCTAGATAATGCGAGGAGATGATCTTTGAACCCGGTTATCCCAGCAGATTTGAAAGAAAGAAAACAACAAGCTGTGATAGATGAAATTATACCCCCAACAGACAGGACAAGGCGAGGAAGCTTGCGTTCAGAAAGGCAAGAAGCCGGTATCACCCTCAGCAGTCCTCGGAAAATGAAACACTGATTTCGAGATTTCACCGGCAGCATTATATCCTACAAGTTTTTCAAGGGAGCGAAGCGCGAGCCCCGAAGGAGGTTTGGAAAGAGGAAGAAGGAAAGGGGATCCCCCGACAGGGTAATCCCCAGCTGATGACATTTCAATCCCCAGCGATCTCGGGAGAGAATAAAGGTTCTGAAGGAAGTAGAAAAGGAGGAAATAAAGAAGATTTTCCCCAGCAGCATTACCCCAGCAGGTAAGTAATTAGTTCCAAAGACATCCCCAGCAGTCAAGAGAAAAATAACACAACCGGGAGGAAAGCAATTCCAAAACAAGGTAATTCGGAAGAAAGGATGGCCCAAGAAGCAATGCAGGAAGAAGAAAGTGGTGCAGGAAGCAAAGGAAGGCGACATGGATGGGATGGAGTTAGTAAGATGTTGTTGAAGTCAGGAGCCCGCCTGAAGAGAGGAATGGCGATTTATTTTCAAAAGATGTTGTTGAAGTCAGGAGCCCGCCTGAAGAGAGGAATGGCGATTTATTTTCAAAAGATGTTGTTGAAGTCGGGAGCCCGCCTGAAGAGAGGAATGGCGATTTATTTTCAAAAGATGTTGTTGAAGTCAGGAGCCCGCCCGAAGAGAGGAATGGCGATTTATTTTCAAAAGATGTTGTTGAAGTCAGGAGCCCTCCTGAAGAGAGGAATGGCGATTTATTTTCAAAAGATGTTGTTGAAGTCGAGAGCCCGTTTGAAGAGAGGAATGGCGATTTATTTTCAAAAGATGTTGTTGAAGTCGGGAGCCCGCTGAAGAGAGGAATGGCGATTTATTTTCAAAAGATGTTGTTGAAGTCGGAGCCCGCCCGAAGAGAGGAATGGCGATTTATTTTCAAAAGATGTTGTTGAAGTCGAGAGCCCCGTTTGAAGAGAGGAATGGCGATTTATTTTCAAAAGATGTTGTTGAAGTCGAGAGCCCCGCTGAAGAGAGGAATGGCGATTTATTTTCAAAAGATGTTGTTGAAGTCGAGAGCACGCCTGAAGAGAGGAATGGCGATTTATTTTCAAAAGATGTTGTTGAAGTCAGAGCCCCGCCTGAAGAGAGGAATGGCGATTTATTTTCAAAAGATGTTGTTGAAGTCGGGAGCCCGCCTGAAGAGAGGAATGGCGATTTATTTTCAAAAGATGTTGTTGAAGTCGGAGCCCGCCTGAAAAGTGGTGCAGGAAGCAGAGGAATGGCGATTTATTTTCAAAAGATGTTGTTGAAGTCGAGAGCCCGCCCACATAATAAGAAGCCCGCCTGAAGAGAATGGCGATTTTATTTTCAGAAAGATAAAAAATAAAAATTCAGGTACCCATTCGAAGAATGGAGTGGCGATTTTATTTTGAAAGTAATAGTTGAAGTCAGAGCCACTCTGAAGAATGGAGTGGCGATTTATTGTTGAAGTTGTTTAAGGAAAGCGGTAGAGTGTAACGGAAATCCCGAGCATAAATCAGAAGGAAGGCAACAAGGATCAGAAAAGATAGATTCGGACTTCGAAGGAGAATAGCTCGAAGATCACAAGTAAGGAATTCACTTCGGAGTGCAATGCAAGATAGCAACAAAAGAAGCTTGCAACCAGAATGCGAGTCAACGGTCCGAGATGATTAACAGAAGTTAGTCATAATGAAAAAAGGCAAGGAGTTAATCTAAGTGCAGAAGTTGATGAAAGATGTGGTGTGCTCAAGACATGGCCGAGGTCACAAGAACTGCATACCTGGTCTTGATCCGAAAAGCAGCACCTGCAACTAGCAAGTATCAAGGTTCAAATTTAGAGTCCGCATGAAGCACCAACCAATACTCAAGATCAAGCTTCAGAAGACTTATAGATAGGAATCTTGTAACTAGTAGCTGATAGGCTTAGTTAGTCTTTCTCATGTTTTGATTTTTGATGTAATAGCAGGACCACGGACCGGAACTTCGATGGAACGGAACCTCGACGGAACGACACCTCGACTGGCTCTCCACCTCGGTATACCCCTTCCTCACTCACTTTCGAACTACACGTGGCTTGATTCCTTTATAGCCAAGGATATGTAGGCAGCTCAGATACAAGGGCTCGGTCACATTCCTCTTCTTTTAGTTTAGTCCCTCCCAATAAGGGTCAGGTCAAAAACACTTGTCTAGTCGTTCTTTGTCCGAAAACTCTTTGTGTTTTCAGTCAAAGAGGGGCAGCTGTAAACACGTGATTTTTGACCCTCCCCGAGATTTTTTATATTTTTAGCGTAAAATATTTAGTTTAGTTTTAATATAGCTATTTTTAGCTAATTTTGACTCTTTTACTTTATTTTTACCTTAAAATGAAAAATAACAAAAATATAGTTTTATTAATGTTTCGCAGTCATTTTCAAACTTGAAAAAATATAAAAAATAGTTTTATTTTAATTACGAGTATTATAGTTATTTTGATTACCTAGGATTAATTAAATAACACCATTCTCGGTTCGGGGCAAAGAATAATATTCGGGTTCAAACTACCCGGTTTTATAATTTTCGGACCTAGCCCGTAATAACCCGACACTACATTAAGGGGGAGGGATGGGAGAATGATTAAAAAAATAAAAAGAATAAAAAACAAGAAGAAAAAGACAAGGAAAAAAAAAGACAAAAGAATAAAAACAAAAAGAAAAAGACAAAAAAGATATGGGCTTTATTTGAAAAAAAAAAAGAAAAAAAAAACATACAATATACCTACACATATGTGGGCATTCACGTGAAAGAAGAAGAGAGAGGAGACAATCTCTTCTTGATAAATAAGGGGTTGGCACGGCAAAAGAGAGGAGACAAAAAACAAACGAAAAAAAAGTTGAAAAGAAAAAAGATTGAAAAGAGAACAAAAGAGAAAAATTGAGAAGAGAAAAGAGAGAGAGGCAGAAGGCTCTCTGGAACGGCAAAAAGATTGAAGAACAAAAGAATTGGGAAAAACGAAATTGAAAGGAAAAGAAAGAAAAAGCTACAAGAAAGAGAGAGAGGGAGACGGCAAAAGAACAAGAAAAAAAGGAAGCAAAAAACGGAAACAAAAAGAGAAGAGAAGCAGTAAACATTTCCGTTGAGTTCGTCGTCCTTCGTCGAGGTCCGGTACGTCGTTGGTTAGTCGCTGTCCTTGGTTCCAGTTTGGTTCGAGTTCTGTCCGGAGAGGTCGAGGTTTGAGATCGTCATAAAAGGTTCGTTTTCTCGTTGCGTACGTTGAAAAATATGCAGAAATAAAGGTGTTGTTCTTTTCCGATATTGTTCTTCTCGCTAATATTTTGGATCGTTTCGTATTTGATTTACTTTCGTATGGTTCAGACTATTTTTGTAAATATATGATTTTGTTGAACATGCAATGCCGAAGTTAGCTAATGGAAATGACTAATCCTTCATATGCTCGCCAACTAGTTATGCTTCCATTGTTTATGTAATTGTTCACCATAGTCTTGAATTTGCTCACTTAGTTAGCTACTCGTATGTTTACTCGAATTGGTTATAGTTGAGCACGATGTTGTCACATTATGGAAATTGGTTCATTATTCTTTAACCGAACGACGTAATTAGATTAAAGGAATCGGGGGTGCATTTCATGTGACCCGACTCCAATTTTGAACAAGGTTAAATAAAGCGTGTCGTGAACCACGAGTGCATTTCATGTAGTGTGGCTCGCAACATGTTTTAAATAATCTTGAATTAACTCTCAAATAAATATAGCGGAATGTAGTTTGCTTTTAAATTAGAATTAGAGTTACGCCTCGCCCAACAAAATTGTACAAATCGCGGGGCCCTCATAAATGTATATGTAAAATATTTAGATTTCGAGATGTGCCGTTTCTTAGCGAATTTCCGGCCTTCTCAAAAATGTAAATAAGTAATCGCTCTAGGCGCGTATTTTAATAATTTTACCTTCTTAAATACGGGCGTGCATTTCATGCGGCCCAAATCCAAATCCCAAAATGTTGAATAAGAATGTGTCGAGGATCCGGGTGCATTTCATGTGACGTGATTCGAAACATATTTTTAAGCAACATTCTCTTTCGTAAATAATAATAATAATAAAAGCGGTAAAGGGATATTAATTTGCATTAAGTATATAATTGTAAAAATCAGATAAATAAGCCGAATATGACAGTTGAGCGACCGTGCTAGAACCACGGAATTCGGGAATGCCTAACACCTTCTCCGGGTTAACAGAATTCCTTATCCGGATTTCTGGTTCGCCGACCATTAAATAGAGTCAAACCTTTCCTCAATTCGGATTTCAAACCGGTGACTTGGGACACCATAAATCTCCCAAGTGGCGACTCTGAAATAATTAAAAATAGTCAGTTAAAACTAATAGAAATCGTACCATTCCTCGTCCTGCTGGTAGCAGACCAACTATGTCCATTCCTCATTTGATGAAAGGCCATGAGGAAGTGCCTGAGTGGAGAGGCTCTCCTGGTTGGTTTATCATGGGGGCATAGTTTTAGCATTGTTTGCATCGGTGGACATATTCCGCCGTGTCTTTTTTCATAGTTGACCAGAAGTAGATGGCCCGTATTAAGCAGCGCACATGGGCGCGATTACCAGTGTGGGCACCACAGTGACCTTCGTGTACTTCTTCGAGTACTTTCTTTGTTTGATGCGGACCTAGGCACTAAGCAAGGGAACCACTGAACGTTCTCTTGTAGAGGTCGTGATTTATGAGGTTGTACCGAGCAGCTTGCACCTGGGGGCTTCTTGGCTTCTTTTTTGTCGAGTGAGAGTGTTCAGTCCTGTAGGTAGGATACGAGCTGGTTGTGCCAGTCCGAAGTCAAGTTTAAAGAAAATACCTCAGTATGATCAATGACTGAATGAAGGAGGGTGACCACGCTTTCTTTGTCGAAGTTTTTAGTGGCTGTGGCCTGTTTTGCTAGGCTGTCTGTCTCAGTGTTTCGCGCCCTTGAAACCCGCTCAAAACGGCACTCATCGAGCTCAGTCATTAATCTGTGGATTATTTACTGGTACTTTTGCAATCTCTGCTCCTTGATTTGGCAAGTCCTAGTGACTTGGTTTACCACGAGCTGAGAGTCGGAATGGAGAATGAGTCGTCGAGCTCCATACTTGATGGATAGTTTTATACATGCAATAACAGCCTCGTACTCTGCCTCGTTGTTATTTATCTCGGGGCATCGTATGGACTGGCAAATTATTTCGCTTGTGGGGACCTCGAGAACAAGTCCTAGTCCGTATCTCGAGGCATTAGCATCGCCATCAGTGTAAAGATCCCATAGGTCGACGTTGGAGGGGCACGATGTGCCTCTTGTTCCGCCTCCGGCAGTATCTCTGCGCTAAAGTCGGCTATAAAGTTGGCGAGTACTTGTGACTTGATGTCGGTTCGAGGGATATATGAGATATTGTTCTCGCTGATCTCTATGGCCCATCTGGCGAGCATGCCTGACAACTCAGGCTTATGTAGGATGATTCTCAAGGGTAAGGTTTTCACTACTATTATGGGATGGCATTGAAAATAGGCTTTGAGCTTCCATGAAGCTACGACCAACGCCAGAGCTAATTTTTCAAGGTATGGATACCGTTCAGCGTCCACTGAGGTTTTGCTAATATAGTAAATAGGGGATTGCGTACCTTTAGTAACGCGAACCAATACTACGCTGACGACGACTTCAGATACGTCCAGGTATACCATCAAGGGCTCGCTTGAATTTGCTTTGGCCAGTAGCAGTGGCGAAGATAGGTACACGTTCCTCATTCCCCGTAACCCATTGTCCTTTCTCAGTACATTGAAAAACTTGTGGCATCTGTCGGAGGATTGCGTGATGAATCTAGATTGGGCGATTATTTGCCCTATCAGCTTTTGCACCTATTTTTTGTTGTTCAGCACTTCAGGTATCACATCTATTGGCTTGATCTGATCTAGGTTGACCTCGATACATCATTGTGATACAAGAAATCCTAATAATTTCCCTGAGGCTACGCCAAAGGCGCATTTCTCGGGGTTCAGTTTCGTCCCATACCTCCTCAATATTTCGACGGCTTCCTTCAGGTGGTCGATGTGATCCTCTTTTCTTGTCGACTTCACCAGCATATTGTCGATATAGACTTCCATAGTCTTGTCGAGCTGCTCTTTGAATATCTTGGTGACCAGTCTCTGATAGGTAGCCCCAACATTTTTTAGCCCGAAGGGGATTACCTTGTAGGAGTAAGTCCCTTGATGGGTGATAAAAGTTGTCTTCTCCTGATCTTCCTCGGCCATCATGATTTGATTGTAGCCGGAGTAGGCATCTGGGAAGCTCAACAGCTCATGTCCTACGGAAGCTCAACAACTCATGTCCTGCGGTGGGAGGTAGTGGGAATGAATCCTTCGGGCATGCTTTGTTCAGATCGGTGAAATCTGTGCATATTCTCCACTTCCCATTTTTCTTTTTGACCGTGACGACATTGCGGACCTATTGGGGGTACTTTGATTCTAGGATGGAGCCGTTGGCAAGTAGTTTGTCTACTTCCTCGCTGATCGCATCATTGATTGCAATATTGAATTTCCTTCTAATTTGTCGTATGGGTGGATGTAATGGATTGGCGTTCATCTTGTGGGTGGCGATGTCTCGCAAAATCCCTGTCATATCTAAATAGGAGAAAGCAAATAAATTTGCATGGTTAGTTAGGAATTCATGATACTTACTTAGGTCGGCGAGGTCGTGGCTGATGTAAGCTTTCTTTGCTGGGTCGATGTCGTCCAATTAGATTGGGTTGATATCTTCGACCGTTGCTTTACAGGCTTCCACAACGTTGGGATCTCTAATGGCATCCGTTGTCGGGTCGACTTTAGTCCCCTACATGGATAATTACTATGCCTCTACACTTGCCCTCTTCAGTTGTTAGGTGTGGGCGCAATCTTGAGCTATTTTGTTGCATTCCTGCGCGGTGCGTGGCTCTCCCCTAATGCTAAATACTCCCCGTAGGGTAGGGAATTTGATCACTTGGTAAAGGCTTAAAGGAACTGCTCGCATGGTGTGTATCCACAAGCGTCCTATGATGACGTTGTACGCCGTTTCTTGGTTCATCACGTGGAAAATTGTTTCCAGCATGACTCCTCCCGCTAAGACGGGTAGTGCTCTTTCCCCGGATGTCCGCTCCACTGCATTGTTGAAACAGTTAGTGTTATGCAGCGCGGTATTACCCTATCCTCGAGTCCCATTTGTGCAAGGACCCTTGGGTGGATAATACATGCACCACTTCTGTCGTCGATCATGACCCTTTTAACATTCGTATCAGAGATACGTAAAGTAATAACTAACCACTTTGTCGTTGAGCAACTCTCTCCAGTATCCCTGGTTCAGCATCCTGGCCATTTCTTGTCGTAGGCCTATGCAGTCTTCGGTTTTGTGTCCCCGTTCCTGATGGAACTCACATAGGACGTTTGATTTCCTTGTGGCAGGGTCTAACTTCACTTTCTGCGGCCACTGCACCTTGGTGCCTAGCTTCTCCGGTGCGTAAACTATTTCTGAAGGAGACACGCAAAAGTTATGTTTGGATAATAAAGGGGCGTACCTCTTTCATTTCGAAGTGGGGCGACATGTCGTTGTAACGTGTCCGTATGTCTAGGTGGAAGATGGGAGGATCTGGTGTATGAATGATTCTGGTCTCTGTTGGAGCGTAGGAGTTGTTTTCGTCGTCCTTCATTCCGTCGATCTCTCCTTGTTTCTAAGTGTATCGTCGTTAGCCATTGAGTTGGCCTATTAAGATCATCCTCGTCCGCTCGTACCTTGGCGCAATAGGCGTTGTGGATTTCTTCTATGTTGTAGGGGGATATTTTATGAGGCAGCTCAGCAGTTTCTTGGTCGCGCTCGTGCCGTCCCTGCTTAGCCCATTCTGGAAAGTGACGACTGCCATACCTTTCGATACATTCGACAGACTCATCCTTACCCTGTTAAACCTGGCTAGGAAGTCCCTGAGCCCTTCTCCTGTGGTTTTTCTGATGGTGAAGATGTTGTTGACCCTTGCTTCCGCTTACTTCGCACCCACATGGGCGGTGACAAACTTATCCACTATTTTCTCGAATGTTGATATCGCCTTAGCTAGTAACTGAGAGTACCATGTCAAGGCCTCGCCAAACTTTTTCAACAGCACCGACGGTACCTGTTCTTCTGATAGGTCGTTGCCCTTCACAACAGTGATGTAGTGGATCAGATGATCCTCGGGATCTGTGGTTCTGTTGTACACCTTCAAGTGGGGAGGCATCTTGAAGGTCTTTGGGATAGAGTAAGGGGCAGCTTCTTTAGTGTGTGGTTGCTCTACGAACCTCCCCATGTCGCGTTTCGTAGCAACTTGGGAGCTCCAGTGATCTTGTCGACCTTCTCCTGGTGTTCCTTCATCTAGTCGCGGAGTGCTTTGTTTTCGTTTTCCATTTCTCCCATCTTCCTTAGGATGGCAGTTAGCGTACCGTCACTAGTATGTGCCTCGATGGGTTGGTTATTTACTCGTGTATCCTCAGGTTCGCCTATGGCAGTGGTGATGCTTACCGTTGGCACAGACCTGATGTTGCCTTGTGGTGATTTCTCAACCAAGCCATTTAGGGTGCTTGTTAGCCACTCTTCCAGTAGCTTTTTAACCACCGAGGGTGCTTCTTTAACAGTAGACGTGGAAGCTCCTTTTTCATGCAAGATCGTTAGATGTTCAGATAGGGAAGATAAGATCTCTGCACCTAGGGTGATGTTGGGGGTTGCATTAGTGATGACATCGTCTCTAGCCTCGTTGAGAGGACCAAAAATATTGGATGTGACAACCACTATAGCTTTCGATCTAGTATTGTTTTTAGCCATCTTTTATTTTTGTGTGGTGTAGAGAAAGGTAGTTGATTGATCTCTAGGTGGATACTATGATTTTGATTCTTGAAATCCCTATAGACGGCGCCAAATTGTTTGGCTCAAAAGTTAAAAAATGTACTTTGTTAGCTAAAAAACAATCAAAGATATGAAAGGGTAAATCGTAATAAACTATAATATGCCTAGAGATGTTATTGTTGTAGATCTAATGTTGTGATATGGTGTTATGAACTCAAGAGGAGTTGTTCGTTAGAGATAGAGAGAGAATAGGAGAAAATGGGAGAGTTGTATTATTCAGTAATAACACCGATGTATTTTACAATGGGAATGTCCTATTTATATAGGGAGAGACCTTCCTTAAAATAATAACAAAAGTACAAGAAGAAGTGGTCAACGTCCTTCTAGCGAGGACTCCTGGTTTTAATTGGCATCGCGTTCACCTTTACGTCCGAGCCGGCCCTTTACTATAGTCGATATGCACTTACTGGGCGTACCCTTTGGCATAGAGGCGTATAGGGCCAAATTTGACCCCATATAGTTCCCTTACCCAAAAAAGAGTAACAATTAAATTTGTACGCTCTTTAAAGAGTACATGGTTTCATTTAATATGAACAATTAAAAATAAAAAAAATAGATGAATTAAGGACGAAAAAACAATCAAACCAATCGCAATGTAATGATCAAGCCTGATCTCAGATTTGGACAAAGGATCTTGTCCTCGATTGGACCCTCGGTACAAGCTCAGTCGCGAGCGAATAAAAGAACAAGTGAGTAACGCCTTGAACAATAGCTAGAAGACAAAAGTAAAATTTTATTGCTTTGAATTTCATGTTATAATGTGTCAAACTAAAGAAAAATTTCTCTTTATATAGTAGGAGAATTTTTGTCCTACTACATATCTAAAAAATGCAAAAGTCTTCTTATTCTGGTAGTTGTTGATCCATAATTCACATTGAACATGATTCGCGTAATAATATTCGGTTGAGGGCGAATATTAGGGCCCTTGATCTATCATGCATAACCGTTCACCGTGTTTTCCAATGTCCAGAAGTTATATCAATCCGGATACGTTGCTTTATTGTATCAAATCTTAGATACATCATTCATTCCTTATGGGTCTCGATACGAGGAGTTTCTAGCCACGGTTATAATCACGTCGATACGTGCTTCCCATTCGTTCTCTCATCGGGGAATCGAGAAAGACTTTGCCCCTGATTTTACTGTACATTGATAGTCCCCTCATTTTCCCAAGTAGATTTATCGAAGCAATGGGATGCGATAAATTAACCCCGATCCTTCCTTCATACGTTAAAATCGAGTTGACGGGTCTACAAAACTTCTCATCGGCCGCGACACGTGTCAGCCGCCGGTTGACTATCATCGAATATGAAATGTCACGCATTGATTATATTTCCTCTACAAGAACTCTGATCTCTTTTTTATTTTTTCACTTCTCGATTCCAGAGCTCTTTGATTTACCCTCGAATTCTCCTTAACTCCATCCTTTTCAAATATTGTTTCTTAGATTTTTCATATCTTATCTTTAAATCTTCATACTTTTTCTTTAAATCTTCAAACCAAACCTTCTTATCTTCATCCCTATATTTGAATATTCATCCTCATCTTCAAACCTTCATATTGTCCAGATTCCGATGGAAAAAACTCCTAAATCCATACCTTAGCAAACCGCCCCTTCAACTTCCAACCTAGCCACAAATGTCGAGGTGGCCATTCCTGAGGTGGTCTCAGAACCTCCTTTGAAGTGTTCTGTTCCCGGGGGTTTCTCTATCAAAAATAACTTCAAATTTGATAAGGGATCGAGGCGACGGAGTATGGAGGTACATATGATGTGTTACCGAGGACACATTCCCCACAATTCAGGTGGATTGCAACTAGGAGAGCAAGGAGGTCGTCGTTCCCAGGCCCACAAAGACATCACCACTCATGTGGAGGTATACCTAAGTGTTTACATACAAGTCACAAATGACACCACGGACCTACTCTAACTTCCAAAATTCCCTTCTGACCCCCATATCAAAATTTTCAGTGGCGACCAAAATTGCCAAAATTCCAAATTTTGCCAATCCATGCCTAATTCTGCCACAAACCTCCAAATTCCATTCCGAAAATGCTCCTAAGTCCAAATTCATCTAATGGAGCTAACAGAACCATCAAAATTTAAATCCACAGTCGTTTACGCATAAGTCAATATTCGGTCAACTTTCTCAGCTTAAGCCTTCACAAAAGAAACTAAGTGTCTCAAACCCTTTTCGAAAATACTCCAGACCTGAACCAACTGACCCAACATATCATAATATAGATGAAGAACACAAAAGAAGTTGAAATGGGGAAACATGACTATAACTCTCAAAACGACCGGCCAGGTCGTTATAGTTTAGTTCTTTCTATTTAAGATTGGATTGTAAATATATAGATAGGCTCCATATATTCTTTTTGTATAGCTTGGACATAATCAGATAATAAGACTGATTTTAGAGTTTTTCTTCTTCTCTCCCTATCTAATAACTAGGGTTTTCTCATTACGAATTTCACTAGATTTTGACTCTAATTTTAGTTATTACCATGGTATCAGAGCCAATCGAATCTTGTTGTTCGATCGATACTACCTGTGTTGATTTATTTGGTCTTTTTTTAATTTTAGCGGTGGTTAGACACTACTACGGAGAGGTTCTCCGACGAGTTTTCAGCTGGATCTTGTCATGCTTTCCATTCGGCTCAAATACATTGACGAAATTTGATAACATGTCCTTTTGATTTATGGTTATTCTTTTTTATATGAGCTATGTTGGCGTTTTTGGTCTCAATCTCGACTGTGTCTAATGTGTGTGAATATTTCCTAGGAGTTTGTGGTATTTCTTCACTACATGTATTGATTGTGACCCTAATTGCTCGCTTTGTTGAAGTATGGGGTCGATTGGTGATCCTCCGACTGTAACCTCTTCTTCCCCTACTTCTTCTATTGTCAAACCATCTCATCCGCTATATTTGTATCCTTCTGACTCCCCTAAGACAATATTAGTCACCAAATCATTTAACGGTACTAGATATGGGGGTTGGAGGAGAAGTATGTCGATAGGAATTTCTTGTAAGAACAAATTGGGTATTATCAATGTAACATTTTCTAAGTTGAGAATTCTCCCTTGTATGAACCATGGTGTCGATATAGTGATATGGTGACTGCTTGGATATTGAATAGTCTAGAGACAGATATTAGAGAAAGTGTAATGGACATTGAGTCTACTAAGAAATTGTCGAAGAAAATTGAGCAAAGGTATGGAAAACCAAATGGAACCAAGGTGTTTCAGATAAGAAAGGAACTTGCCCCATTTCTCAAGGAGCCTCAAATATTGCTTCTTATTTCAATTAAATTAAGAAAATATGATGAACTAGCTTATTCCATATCATATCCAGAGTGTACCTGTAGGTGTAAAGAGGCATTTCAGAAGTTAGAAGAGGAACAAAAGGTGCATCAATTTCTTGTGCGATTGAATGAGTCTTACTCTGGTGCTCGAATGAATATCCTGCTCATGAAAATCTTACCTGACATGGATGTGTTTATGCAATGCAAATCAAGATTGAGAGTCAAGTGGAAGTTCAACCTTCTAATCCGACATTTAACTCTGACTCGGCCTCTTTCTTTTCTGGTGTTCAGAAGCCCAATCCTATGAGAGTGAATTTTGAATCTTCTAAGGTGAACTTTGTGTCTTCTAAGAAGGGGAATACTAATGCAGTGTGCATATATTCAATTGATAAGTTCTATAAGTTGCATGGGTATCCTCCCAACCCTAGCCCTAAATACAAGAGGACATTAGCTTGTGCTCAAGTCACAAATCCAACTCACACAGTGGCACCTGACAGCCATAGTACTGAAGGTTTTAAGGCTGTTCCAATTGAGATTGAGGGTATTATTTTGTCAAAGAGCAATATGAGCAGCTTGTTTCTCTTCTCCAACTGATCAAAATTGACTTCCAATCCTCAAGACCTTGCTCTGCCTCTGCTAATTTTGCAGGTTTGATTGCAACTACTGATTTTAGTAAATGTGCTTTTCCTACTTGCAATTTTTCCAAAGTAGAAGATAGTGTTTGGATCATTGACTCTGGTGCTACTAATCTTAGACCCCTATTTTTCCAAATTAGAAGATAGTGTTTGGATCATTGACTCTGGTGCTACTAATCTTAGACCCCTTACCAATCCTTACTTACCAACATCAAACCTTTACCCTTACCTTACCGTAACTCTTCAAAATGGTTATTACGTTAAGGTAACTTGTACTAGATCATATCACATTTCTTCCCATATTTCTCTCCCTCATGTTACGACCCAGATTTTCCACCCCCGGGAGTCATGATGGTGTCTACTAATGTGAGCTAGGCAAGCCAATCCTTTGAACTAATTACTTCATTATCCAATTATTTCCTTTTAACAACTATAAGACAATAATGTATAAATAGCGAAAAATTTAAAATAAACGGAAGAAAGCAATAAAATATCTAAACATGTAACTATTACAACCGATTAAGACTTAACCACCCAAAACTAATGTCATAGTATCACAGACGATCGAAGAGTGCTAAATACAAAGTCTGAAAACAAAAGATATATTGTCTCAGAATCAAATAGATGAAACATGAATTAAATGAAAGAGGATATGTCAGGACCTGCGGACGCCTGCAAGTCTACCTTGGATCTCCGCCTGGACTGAAGGTAGCCACCCAATCTACGGTCCGAAGTCTACAACACTGGGAGTTTTACAAAAGAGTGCAAAGTGTAGTATCTGCACAACCGATCCCATGAGCTAGTAAGTGCATAGCCTAACCTTGGTGAGGTAGTGACGAGGCTAGGACTAGACTACCAAATAAATCTACGCAATTCAACTATATATAGCAGAAAAGAAATACAAAAATAAATAGTCATGGGAGGGGTAGCATGCCGCGGGGGAGATATCAATTCCAAATAAAAGACAACAAGCAAATGAAACAAGCCAGAAAATCGACAAATGCACGGCATCACCCTTCGTGTTTTTACTCTCGTCTTCACCAAAGCAATCATGTAATAAAAATTGTGCACGGCATTACCATTCGTGCTTTTACTCTATTTCCTCACCATATAATTAATATAATCGGCACATAATGGTACATCGTGCAGCACGACATCACCCTTCGTGCTTTACACTTTTCCCTCACAATCATACACGACATCAACCTTCGTGCTTTATGCTCTTTCCTCATAAAAATAATGCACGGCATCACCCTTCGTGCTTTAACTCTCTTCCTCACCCAAACAACAATCACAAATACTAGGACAAGGAAATAAATGAAATTACAACAAGAATCCTGGCAAGGGAACACTATTTCAATAATAAGTCCTGGGAATGGACAATATCAAACAACAACAATATCCCGACAAAGGAGGCAATATAGTGATTCTTTTCTCTTTTTCACTTTTACTTCACAGCTCAATTTACCACTTGAGTCAATGCTCCAAAAGGGTTCAATTACCTCTTATGCTTTCACAATTCATTATACAACTCGAGCCAACACTACTCAATGTTCAAGGGTCACAATCCCTTCCGCAAACTTTTCACAACAAATAGAAAATCATCACCAAATCATGAATAATACTACAAGGTCATGATAACCACAATATAAGACTCACGGGCATGCTTGTCACCAACGTATTGATACTCGTCACCACGCCTACACGCGTACTCAATAATTTTCACATAGCAAATAGGACTCAAATCCTAATCCTTCAAGCTAAGGTTAGACCAAACACTTACATCGATGCCAACGAACACAATTCACGTCTAAATTATTGCTTTATCCCTTTATTCCACAACCAATCCGCTCGTATCTAGCCACAAGTTACTTAATTATATCAATAAATGCTAAATGAATCAATTCTAATGCATGAAGATGAGTTTTTCAAAGTTTTACCCAAAAAGTAAAAAATTGCCTCCATGCCCACATGGTTAAAACCTAATTACCCATTCCTCACGAACTCAAATATATAATTTTTTTTGAAATACGACCTCAAATCGAGGTCCAAATCTCTAATTTTTGAGAAACCTAGGTTCTACCTCAAACATTCAATTTCCCCCATGAAAATCATTGATTTTGAGTTGAAATTACACTAAAAGATGTTATGAGTGAAAGAAATGAGTTAAAATTAACTTACAATTGATTTGGAAGAAGAGTGTTTCTTGAAAAATTGCCCTAGGGAGTTTGTGTTTTGAAAAGATGTGAAAAAGGGTTAAAATTCGTCTAAGTATAAAAGTTACAGGTCTCAGATGCAGGAATTGCGAACCTCAACCTCTGCCAGTTAGGGAACTGCGAAAGGACTCTCGCATTTGCAAGTCAGAAATTGCGATAGGGGCATCGCATTTGCGACTACATGCTGGGTAAAAGGGGCCTCGCATTTGCGATGGGTTTCCTCGAATTTGCGAGATGGAGCTGGCCTGGGCTTCCTTCGCAATTGTGATAAGCCACTCGAATTTGCGTTATCGCATTTGCAAGCCAGGATTCACAAATACAAAGCCTGCAGGCCTGCTATGCACAGCTAAAAAATCTGCAATTTTCTAAGTCCAAAATGCACTCTATGGCCTATCCAAAACTCACCCGAGCCCTTGGGGCTCCAAACCAAATATACACACAACCTCAAAACCATTCAACGAACTTATTCATGCAATCAAATCACCAAAATAATATCATGAACATCAGAGTAACCCTCAAAATAATTGAAATTTCTCAAAACTTCTTTAAACATCAAATTTTTCATTTAAGGTCCGAATCACGTCAAATGGATTTCTTTCTTACCAAACTTCACAAACTTATCTTAAATCACATATAAGACCTGTACCGGGTGCCGAAACCAAAATACCGGTCTGATGCCATCAAGTTCTAATCACAATTCACTTTAAAATCTTATAAATAATTTCAAAAAATAATTTTCTTTAAAAATTTATTTCTAGGCTTGGGACCCAGAATTTGATTTTTAGCATATACCTAAGTCTCATATTTTCCTATGGACCCTCCGGGACCATCAAATCACAGGTCCGAGTCTGTTTATCCAAAATATTGATCGAAGTCAACTTAATCCATTTTAAAGCCAAATTTTATCATTTTTCATAGATTTTCACATATAGACTTTCTGGCTACGCACCCGGACTGCGCACACAGATGCTGAAAGAGTTTTTTAAGGCCTCGGAACATAGAAGTTACTTTAAAAACAAGCGATGAACTTCTGGGTCATCATATACGCCACCTCTAAAATAACCATTCTTCCTCGAACGGACATAAAAAGGAAATACCTGAGTCGGGGAAAAGATGGGGATAATGGCTCCGCATAACAGAAAATGGACTCCCACGTCGATGCCTCAGCAGGTTGACCTCTCCAGTGAACATGAAAATCTTCGATCTCAACTGACGAACTTGCTGGTCTAGAATAGTTTGCGGCTCCTCCTCATAAGACAAGTCCTTGTCCAATTGGGCAGTGCTGAAATCTAACACGTGGGATGGATTGCCGTAATACTTTCAAAGCATGGACGCATGAAACACTGGATGCACAACTGATAAGCTCGGCGGTAAGGCAAGTCTATAAGCCACCTCTCTCATTCGATCAAGAATCTCAAACGGGCCAATGAACCTAGGGCTAAGCTTTCCCTTCGTCCCAAATCTCATCACGCCCTTCATAGGCGACACTCAAAGCAATACCCGCTCACCAACCATGAATGCCATATCACGAACCTTGCGGTGGGCATAGCTCTTTTTCCTAGACTGAGCTATATGAAGCCTATCTTGAATAATCCTGACCTTGTCCAAGGCATCCTGAACTAGATCCGTACCCAACAACCAAGCCTCTTATGGCTCAAACCATCCAACCGGTGACCGACACCACCTACCATATAAAGCCTCATAAGGATCCATCTAGATACTCGACTGGTAGTTATTGTTTTAGGCAAACTCCGATAAAGACAAAAACTGATCCCACGAGCCTTCGAAGTCAATGAGACAAGCTCGGAGCATATCCTCCAAAATCTGAATAGTTCGCTCGGATTACCCGTCCGTCTGAGGATGAAATGTTGTGCTCAACGCAACCCGTGTGCCCAACTCTCACTGAACTACTTTCCAGAAATGTGAAGTAAACTGCGTACCTCAATCCAAAATGATAGACACATGCACACTATGAAGACAAACAATCTCCTGGATGTAGATCTGAGTTAATCTCTTGAAAGAATAAGAAACTGCCACAGGAATGAAATGTGCTGACTTGGTCAGCCTATCAACATTAATGACCCACACTGCATCAAACGTTTTTTGAGTCTGTGGGAGTCCAGTAATGAAGTCCATAGTAATGCGCACCCACTTTCACTCAATGATCTCAATCTTCTAGAACAAGCCACCAGGCCTCTCGATGCTCGTATTTAACCTACTGACAATTCAAATACTGAGCCACATATGAAACTATATCCTTATTCATTATCCTCCACTAATAATGCTGCCGCAAATCCTGATACATCTTCGCGGTGCCAAGATTTATAGAATACCGGGAGCTATGGGCCTCCTCTAAAACCAACTCTCAAAGACCATCCACATTAGGCACACAAACTCGACCCTGCGCTCTCAAAACTCCATCATCACCTAAGGTAACCTGCTTGGCACCTCTGTGCTACACCGTGTCTCTAAGGAAACACGAATGTGGATTATCATACTGAACACCTCTCTTTGGCACTCACTCTCACATGAAAAATAGCAAAAGGTTTGGAACTAAAAGAGAAAAATGTGAACAAAGGAAGGCATTCAAAATTTTAAAGGTTAGAGGTAGAAAACAAAGTCAAGTTGCTCTTGGTTTCTACTCATTTTGTGCGTTTATCTCCTAGTTTCTCGCAGCTATTATATTAGAGGGAATCGTTGTTTTCGTTGTTGTTGAGTACTCTGATGAACACTTCGAGGTTTAGCCTTCCATTTCAGCTTCATCTGGTTAATTTTGAGTGGTATTTTTGCTGTCAAGGTATGTTTGCAGTTTTAAAGTAAACTGATTACTACCGGATGTTCTAAGTGCTTTCAAACCTACTTATATGTTCTTCATTTCACTATTTTGTCACGTGATTTTCTTTGGTTAACCATGTAATTTGCGAATTGATGTTAAATCCTTAATGAAACTGGTCTTTGGAGTATGTTGTAGATCTCAGTAGCCTTTATGAACATGAATAAGACCAATCTATTGGGCTGCATGAGTGATCCAGAATTTGAATCACTGTTAGTAATTTAATATAAACTAACAATTTTCATATGCCTAACATAATTCCTAATATAAGTTGCAAATGTGTTTTACAAAATGATGTATTGTGTGTCTTGCCACCTAAAACAATCACATCAAGTTCAATAATTAGTTAAAGATTGGATCTGAATTGAGTGACAGAAATGCAAAAGAAGAGTATTTATCCTTACATAAGATTGGTTTACTAAGCTTTTTGTGCTTGCTAGTTGAATTGTCTCACACGTCTCTTTCAAGTTCATAGCTTCCTCTATTTTTCACTTCTTTTAGATCTTTTTTGTTTATTTAATGTATTGGATATACTGTGATAGCTTCTTGAGACAGTGTCTACATTTGTAAGATTGATGACAAACCTTCAGTTGTTGACATGTAAATAAAATTAATCTGTTGAGACATAAGTGATAAGAACAAAAGAATAGGAGATGGGTTTCAGAAAAATCCTTTGTTTGTTTCATTAATAAGCCATGAGTAGATTTTTTTCCTTTCATTTTGCTTTCAAATCCCCAATCCCTTTGCCATGCCGACACCTGATCAAAATAATCCCAAGGGTGGAACATTATTAGTTAAGTGAGGTTATTGGTTTTAATGTTAAATATTTGGTTAACTCAAATAATTAAACTATACGTCTTATCCACAAACAATTCAATATCTATAAATTCGTGTCCTTACAATAATTTCAAATCAGTTTTAGAAAAACAATCATGAACATCGTAGCTTGCTTTAGGCACGATTAATATTAAATCATCGTGACTATGAGTACGGTTCCCGTGAAATGGTCATTGATGATAGGCTATAACTACGTAAATGAGTGCACAAAATAAAACAAAGGGAAGATGGTTCTATTGAGAGGTATAAAGCTAGGTTAGTTATAAGGGGTGATAATCAACAAGAGGGAGTTGATTTCACTGAGACCTTCTCTCCAGAGTCAAGTTAACTACGATTAGGTGCTTGTTAATAGTAGTTATTAGAAGAAATTGGGTTGTTTTTCGGTTAGATGCACTAAAGAAAATATGATGTACGGCGGTATTTTACAAATGATGTAATAAGTTATATAAATGTCACAAAATCGTTTTTCGATATTTATTTGACACTTAGTCCAAATGTCATAAATTTCAATGTCGGGAATTTTCTGACATTTATTTAATGTCGAAAAAAGATTTACAACATTTACTTATTGAGTTTAATGAAAATGTTACTTTAAAATTTGTGACATTTCCCATAATGTCAGGAAGTTAATACTGGTTTCTAACTTATATTTAGAAGTGCCGGGAAATTCTTGAGTTATTAACGACACTTACTATATATATTGCTAAATGCAAAATTACTCATTTACATTTGAGAGGACAATTATAATATAAATATAAAACTAATTTTATACGTTGCTATACATGAAAGTATAAACATCAAATTTCTAAAATAAATCTCTCTCTCTCTCTATATATATATATATATATATATATATATATATATATATATATATATATATATATATATACATATATATATATATATATATATATATATATATATATATATATATATATATATATATATATATATATATATATATATATATATATATATATATATATATATATATATATATATATATTTGAACTGTATTAAAATGAGTAAACAAAAAATCTATATAACTATACAAGATGTATTTGTGAATAGCAACACATCCTTATAATTAAACATGGTAGAAACAAACTATTCGACTGGATTCAAGCAAATTGTAGCAAATTCTACAACAAATTTCTTCACTTTCAACTCTTTCTTTCACTTTTTTTGCTACATCCCTTCAGTGCTAATTTGTTTGCGCTTCCATCTATTTGACACTCTATTGAATTGAGACAACAAGGTTGTCTGAGGTAGTCCACATATGTATTCATAAACTAGAAATAAATTAGCAAGGGATTGACAATCAAAAAAGGATAGCATAATCTACATGGAAGAACAATTTAATAAAATAAGTTTATATAGTGCAACGATTGTCACGAGTCACGAGTATCCTTATAAGATTACTAACTGAAGTATTCCTCAAGTTTTTTTGCCACCAACAAATAAATTTCCTAAGTAAAAATACATAATTTTAAGAAAGAAAGATGTCATATGGCCATCAAATTTACAAGGATCTTACCATAAGTTGCCACACTCTGGACTTTCTCACCGCAACTACATATCACACACACAAAGGCCAGTACATGTGTGCTACCTTATTCTTCACCTAATCAACCAGTATAGCCAACAATACATTTCAACCTAGTAAATTCTACCGATGTTCGACTGATTGCATAATTTCCGTAGGGACAAAAATAATTAGCAAATTAGATTGCACCCTATATGTAGATATAACAGACTTTATAGCATTTCTCCTTCAAAAGCCAAGAGTTAATTACCATATTGTACTAACTAAAGAAACCCTTAGTATATAACGCTAATGATACATTTGGATGTGAAGTTTACTTACTAGCATTCTCCTTCTATGCAAGATAATATTTTTATGATATCTGATGACTGCTTAATAGGATCATGCAACTAACTGGTTTATTAAGAATACAAGAATAAATACCTAGTAAGATTAAGCCTCAAAGCTAGCACATATCTAAGTTGATCTCTTTGTAGTGCAAAGCGAAAAACTTGACATTTTATCATTTAAAAATTTGAAACATAAGTCATTTAAGGAATAAGAAAAAATTTAAAGTCATATCTTGACAATTTAACTTAAAGGAAGTCTTGAGATTTTGAAAAGTCCTTTGTTTCTCACTTACACATCAATTAATCATTTAAGAATTAAGGAAAACTCATCAATTTAGTTCATATTTCGAAATAAAAAAAACTAGGAAAGATCATAGTGTTTAAGATGCTCTATTAGGCATTTTATCAAACTGCCGTTGGGCATAAATCTGTAATAAAATATCACAATTAATATATTGTGTAATAATACCCCACACTTTCATTTCCCAGACCCCACCATGTGAGAATATACTTGGTTGTTGTTGTTGTTGTTTCATTCAAACAAACTTATCTCCGAATCACCACACGATCACAACCATAAAATAAAATTAGAACATAAACATCATGAAAATGCAATAAATATGATTAAATTCCTCTGAGAAATCAAAACACACACAAGAAATTAGGAAAAATTCGAATCCAGTCGAGAGAAAGAAAAATGCTAACCTAGAGTTATTCTAATGCGCAATATACAAAAAGAAGGAAATAGGTAATTAAGAAAGCAGTGAATACATTCCATACTTCTATTCTTGAAGGATTTTGAGATTCATGGTTGGGTTGTAAGGATTCGGACGGCATAGAGAAACTGGGGAGGAAAAAAATGAACTTCAATTGTAAGAGAGGGAGATTGCGAAGTAGGGTTTTTTTATTGATTTGGGAGGGAGATTTGGAAAAAAAATTCACCTTCTTTTTTGAAACTAGTAAGTAATATTTTTGACATTTGCTTTACATATCACTAATTAAATGTCTTTTTATCTTTATTATGTGACATTTCTATCAAATGTTATAATATTTCTGTCATTTGTCATCAAACGTTAGTATTTTTGCCACATTTTGTTAACAAATGTCACGAATTGAACCTTCTCCCTACATTTATTAAAAATGTCACTAATTAAATATCGTCGTAACTCATATTTCATATAGTGATGTTAACAATTCTTTCTTGCATGGGAATTTGAATGAGGAGGTGTATATGAAGGTGCCTTATGGTTTGTCTATCTAGCCCCCTCCTTCTACTTCTAGTTCTGTCCTTGCTTGTAAACTTCACAAGTTCCTCTATGGCCTTCGACAAGCTTCTAGACAGTGGTATGCCAATTTATCTACTGCTCTTCAATATAAAAGGGTTTACTCCCAGTTTGAATGATTATTCTATGTTTACTAAGTCTCAAAATGGGTACTTGATTGTGGTGGTTATTTATGTTGACGATATTTTCGTGGGTGGTGATAGTATTCCTGAAATAGATGTTCTTAAAAGTTCTTGAATAACTAGTTCAAAAGCAAGGATCTGGGTGAAATACACTACTTTCTCGGCCTTCATGTCGTCAAACAGTCATCAGGTTTCCTAATTAACCAGCATAAGTTTCTCCAAGATATCTTATTTGAGTTTCATTGTTCTGATGTTAGTGTTGTGGTGTCCCCTCTTGATTCTATGACAACCCAAAGGGTGCATCACCTGTGTTCCTCATATATTCCGTACTTTTGAGGCCTTAAAAGCCTCATTTTATATTGCCTCGATATATGTGCACAGTCCGGACGCATAACCAGAAAATTTTTGTGTTAGAATATGTGAATTCTATAAAAATTTTAAAGAATTTTGATATTAATATTGATATAGTTGACTTTGATCAATATTTTTGGTAAACGGACCCGGACTCGAGTTCGGACGGTCCTGGAGAAGGTCTGTAAAAAAATATGGGACTCGTGCATGTGCCCGGAGTCGAAATCCGAGGTCTAGAACCCGAGTAAAAGAAGTTTTTTGTTAAATTGTTTTTTTGAAATTATTTAGGAAAATAAAAATAAAAATTGGTTAAAAGACTATGGTATCGGGCTCGTATTTTGGTTCCGATGCCCGGTACAAGTCTTATATATTGTTTAAGCGCTTCCTGTAAAGTTTGATGGAAATCAGACGTCGTTTGATGTGTTTTGGACTATGAGTTCCAAGTTTGGGAGTTTATGAAGTTTAAAAGAGAAATCATGAATTTGAGGCTTGATTCTATGTAAACGATGTTATATTGGCGATTTGATCGCGCGAGCAAGTTCGTGGTATATTTTTGAGGTTGTATGCATGTTTATTTTAGAGCCCCGAGGGCTTGGGTGAATTTATGATAGGCGTTGGGTTGCATTTTGATCAATTGAAAAGTCCGGTGTAAAGCTTCTGCAATTTTCGCAATTGCGAAGAGGAGGCTCACAAATGCGATCTCGCAAATGCGAGATTTTGATCGCAAATGCGAAGCCTGAGTGGCCTGGGCGATGATCGCAAATGCGACCTCTGGCCTTGCAAATACGGCAAGACCCTATCGCAAATACAAAGGTCCCTCGGCTGCACTGAGTTCGCAAATGCGAACACCTCTTCGCATTTCCCATGACATTAGACCTGGGTTCACAATTGCGAACCCTTGTTCGCATTTCTCACATCCGCACCTATGCAATTTTATACTTGAACGAATTTAGATCCACTTTTCACCATTCTTTCAAAATCTAAAACCCCATACACCATTTTCCAAGAGCAACATCATTCCAAATCACTTGTAGTCAATTTTCACTCAATTCTTTCAACTCTTAACATCATTAAACATGTTTTCCATTTGAAATCAAAGATTTTCATGGAGGAAATTGGTGTTTTTTAGTAGAACCTAGGTTTTTCATAGGTGGGTTGGACCTCGATTTGAGGTCCGATTTCAAAACAAATTATATATTTGAACTCGCGAGGGAATGGGTAGCCGGATTTTGGTTCGAACGCCGAGTTTCAACCATGTGAACTTAGGGGCATTTTGGGAATTTTTGAGTAAAACTTTGGGAAATCTATTTTATGCATTCAAACAAATTCATATAGTGTTTATTAAAGTAATTGAACCAATTGTGATTAGATTTGAGCGAGTTGAAGACTGAATTACGAGGTAAAGCGATAATTGAAGGTTAAGCGAACTTCAAGGCTTTAAGGTAAGTGTTTGATCTATCCTAGCTTGAGGGAATAGGATTAGAGTATAATAACTTGCTAATTGCTAAATGATCGAGTGCGGTGTATAGGCGTGGTGACGAGCATCTATACACCGGAGTCTAGCATGATCGTGAGTCGTTGTTGGTACATATTGTGAACTAATGTGGAACTCTTCTAAGTTATATTATTGAGCCCTTGCCGGGTTGTGAAGGTTGTGTTATTTTTCCCTTGCCTGGACTTTATTGTTGTTGTTGTTATTGTTCCTTTGCCGGGATATTATTATGGCTGTTGTTACTCACTTGCCAGGATGGTACTTGTTGTTAATTTCATTCTTCTTTCCCGTTGATTGTGACTGTTTTTTGGGTGAGGAAAAGTGATAAAGCACGAAGGGTGATGCCGTGCCATTTTTAATTATATTCGCACGAAGGATCATTCTGTGCAATTGTTATTTATATTTGCACGAAAGATCATTTTGTGCCATATTTTACGATTTATGCACGAAGGAACATTCTGTGCCATTGTTAATTATATCATGCACGAAGGATCATGCCGTTCCATGAATGTGAGGATGAGAGTAAAAATACAAAGGGTGATGCCGTACACTTCTATTTGATTATTTGCTGAGGGTGAGAGTAAAAGCACGAAGGGTGATACCCTGCACTTTTATTTGATTATTTGGTGAGGATTAGAGTAAAAGCACGAAGGCTGATGCCGTGCAACTATTAAATTTCTTATTATGTGATAACTGTTTGTTGCACTCTATTTTTATTTCACTGATAAATTATGTATATTCGATTGTGCTCCCCATAGTATGTTTCCTCCCTTGCTATTTGTTTTGTTCAGTATTTCTGTTGTATTGTAGTACATATGTATATAGAACTGCATAAGTTTATGTGAGTGTCTGGTCCTAGGCTTATCACTACTTCGCCGGGATTGGCAGGGCACTTACCAGCACATGGGCTCAGTTGTGCTGATACTACACTTCTGTGCATTTTTGCACAGGTCCAGGTTTTGAGCAGCAACAGCAGCAGTAGTTCACTAACAGGATTGTCATACCCACGATACTGAGGTAGCTTGCAGGCGTCCGCAGGCCCGATGTCTCTTCTTATATTTTTTATTATTACTGTAGTCTCATTGTTTCGAGACAGACGGTTGTTATATTTCTTACAGACCATTATGTGTAGTTATTCTTAGTAGTTTGTGAGTTTGTGACTCCATATCTTGGGTAGAGGATTGTGTTGAGTATTTCACATTTATATTCAGATTTGTGACTCTATATCTTGGGTAGAGGATTATGTTGAGTATTTCACATTTATATTCAGATTTATGAAGTAGACTTCCGCATTTAACGTTATTATTATTATTATTATTATTATTATTATTATTATTATTATTATTATTATTATTATTATTATTATTATTCTTATTAAATATGAGAAGAGGACGGTTGTGTAAATATAAAGGTGGTGAGTAAACTGCTTGCCTAGCTACCACGAGTAGGCACCATCACGATCCCGATGGTGGGGCAAACCCCGGTCATGACAAGGTTGTATCAGGTCTCACAACTCATGAACAAACTTAATAGAGTCTGAGGGGTAGGTACGGAGACGTATGTACTTGTCCCTAGAGTCTATCGAGTTAGGAAAAATCTCTTATTTCTTCCTTCTTGTCGTGCGATTTTTCTCCTCAAATATGATTGAATTTCTACTCTGTTCTTTCGCAGATGGCGAGAACACGTGCTTCTTCATTCGCTGATCAACAGTCTGAGCCTCAGGCAGCTCCCGCCAGGGGAAGATGCAGAGTTCATGCCGGAGGTTGTGGTAGGGGCAGAGCTCAGCCATAGGTAGCAGTTCCAGGGGTGGAGCCTCATGTCGAAAATGGTGAGGAGGTTCCAGCCCTAGCAGCTCCAGTGGGCCCAACTCAAGTCCTAGGAGAGGTTTTATTTACCCCGGATCTTTAGGAGGCTCTGGTCCGGATAGTGGGCTTTATGGACAGTGTCGCCCAGAGCAGGCTTGCTTCTAGTTGTACCAGCAACTTGTCAGGTTGGAGGAGGGGTTTAGACTCCTGTTACACGTACTCCGGAGCCAGTAGCTCCCGAGGCTCAGGCACCAGTGATTCAGCCCACAGTGGCAACTCAGACAGAACTACAGCTGAGGTCGGAGATGGAGCGGCCATGACTTCTGATGCTCTATGGAGACTTGATCGGTTCTCCAATCTTTTTACCACCACCTTCAGCGGTGCTCCATCGGAGGATCCCCATGACTTCCTATTCAGTTGCCATGAGATTCTTAGGACTATGGGGGAATCCAATGGGTTTTATTTTTGCACTTTCAGGCTTGCAAGTTCCTCCAAGACTTGGTGAAGTGATTTATGTTTTACTCGACCAGTAGGGTCCCCAGCTTTGACATGGGACCAGTATGTGGAGTTATTTTTGGAGAATTTTCTCCATGTTACTCAGCGGGAGTCACTTCGAAGGCAGTTTGAGCGCCTCCAGCAGGGTTCCATGACTGTTACCCAGTATGAGACGAGGTTTGTGGATCTGGCACGTCACACAGTTGTGATACTCCCCTCAGATCGGGAGAGGGTCCGTAGGTTCATTGATGGGTTAATTCAGCTGATCCGACTTCAGATGGCTATGGGAGTTGGTAGTGACATATCTTTTCAGGAGGCGGCTAATGCGACCCGCAGAGTTGAGATGGCCCTTACTCGAGGAGGTAGTCATAGACAAGAGGCCTCATCATTCTGGAAGATTTACTGGTGCCTCATCTGGAGGTAGAGATTCTTATGATAGGGGCCAGTCTTCCAGGCCTTTTCAGTCAACTCTCTAGGCTTTGCAGGGTGGTTCAGGTGATCGTGATTTTCATGAGCAGTATTAAGATCAACAGCCCATCAGTGCTCAGCCTCTTCAGAGTGTTCGTGGGGTCCATTCAGGCCGCCAGGGCCAACAGTCACAGCAGTCGAAGTCTTGTTACGGTTGTGGTGAACCCGGTCACCTTGTCAGGTTTTTTCCTTGAGCATGGGGCAGTTCTCAATAGCAGGGTCCTCGCCGCATGATTTAGGCCCCATCTGACCCACAGCCTACCCAGCCAACCAAGGGCAGGGGTGGGGATCGTAGAGGTGGAGTTCGAGACCGTAGAGGTGAGGGCCATCCCACCAGAGGTAGAGGTCCGCTGGTGGATGACCGTCCCAGAGACATAGTTCAGGGAGGTGGTGCCGATCGCCGATTTTATGCTTTACCAACTAGGCCAGAGGCAGAGGCGCCAGATGCTGTGATTACAAGTACCATTCTGGTTTGCGATAGAGATACTTCAGTACTATTTGACCCTAGGTCTACATATTCATTGTGTCTTCCTACTTTGCACCATGCCTGGCCGTGCCTAGCTATGCCTTGGATTGTTTTAGTGTCACGACCCAAACCCTGATTGTGATGGCCCCCAACACCTCTCTAGGCAAGCCCGACCATTAACCGTTAACCAACCCAAGTAATATTTCAAAATATTCCAATTTACGTCAATTGTCCTATTTTCAAAATAATAATAAGAATGCGGAATTCAAAACAATTGAAATAATAGCCCAATAAGATCTGGTGTCACAAGTACGAGCCGCTAAACATCTGAGTAATACCCTATACAACTGAGTCTATGAAGAAAAACAAAAGATAATGGAAGGAGAGGTCGGGTCCTGCGGACGCCGGCATCTACCTCGATGACTCCGCAAAAGCTGAAACAGCAGTAATATAGCTCAACTGCCCTCCTGAATCCATATATCTGTACACAAGGTGCAGGGAGTAGAGTGAGTACTTCCAACTCAGTGAGTAGTAGCAATAAATAATAAATGAAAATAAGAAAAGCTATAAGAACACTAAACAATTCTAAGGCAATAGTACAAGTAATAACATCTCTAAGGTGGAAAGTCGAGTATCAGTCTACTACTGTCTCACATAAACCCAACACTGTTGCGGTGCGCAATTCGATCCTTACTAATACTGCTGTGGCATGCAGCGCAATACCGCTGTGGCGTGCAGCCCGATCCTCAGTATCAACCGCTGCGACGTGCAGCCCGATCCATCCTCAGCCCACAATAAATATATAAGTCACACAACAGCTCAAATTATTTATTAATTGGTTCCAATTCATAAATTATGAAAATACTTTAACTTTTATTAATTTTTGCAAAACAGGTGACTTAGCATTTCAATACGGTGATTTCCAAACCGGGACTTAGATCAGTGATTAAGCAGTTATAGCTATCACATATATAACTATCCCCTAGGGGTACTACAGGTCGGCACAAGGCCCCAAACACGGCTTACAGCCCACAAATTATATCAAACACAATGTTTTTCAATCACAATTATCGCATTATTCATATCCGGAATGGACCAAGTCTCAATCACCAGTCACAATCAATCCTGCACCTGCCACGGAGTGCGAGCCACGCCCTACTAGCGTCACAATGTGCTAAGTCGGGGTTTCGAACCCTCAGGCTACCATATACACAAATTACTCACCTCTAGCCGGTCGTAAACTCGTCCGCAATACCTTTTCCTTTAAACTTCGCTGCCTCGCACATAGAATATAGTCAAACCACAATAATTATGTCATTTACGGGTCAAAGAAACATAACCCAATTCAATTTACACGAAAAACGCATAAATACACTAAGTTGGTAAAACTTGACCCCGGGCCCGCTGTTCGAAAAATTCCAAAATTAGTACCAACGCGATACTCGTCTGGCCACGAGTCCATGCATATAAAATTTATCGAAATCGGAGTTTGAATGGCCTTTCAAAACCAAAAAATTTGTTTTCAATACCTAGGCCATAATTCTTCACAATTTCTACCCAAATTCATGAAGATTGATGTTAATTCTACCATAAAATTATGTTTTTGAGTCAAGAAACTTACCTTCGATGAATACCCGATGAATTTCCAGCGTTTTCCCGTGATTTTCTCTCTCTAGGGCTCAAAATTTGTGTTTTTGGTGAATGAACCCACTACTACACTGCTTCTGGATTTTAATACACTGCCTGACCCAATTACTCTACGCGTTCGCGATGGAGCTCACGCGTCCGCGATGCTTCGTCCAACTTCCTCTTTGCGAACGTGATGCTTCCCCACACGTTCGCGATGAATAACTCGACAGCTGCCCAGATTTCTTCTACGCGAACGCGTAGGCCCTCACGCGAACGTGATGCTTTCCCCTTTTCCTCCTACGCGAACGCGACCTATGTCACGCGAACGCGAAGGCTTAAATGTCTACACAGTCACCTGCAACTTTCTGCAGGTTTTGCCAAGTTTAAAATGCCCGGTTGATGGTCTGAATTCATCCCGAAGCCACCGGGACCCTAACGAAAATCACCAACATACTCCAAAACATGATACGAACTTGTTCCAATCATAAAAATACCATCCTAAACATCAAAATCATCATTTTCACACGGATTCAAGCCTAAGTTTCTTCAAAACTTCCGAAACTAACATTCAATCCAAAACCCGATCAAACGACGTTCGAATGACCTGAATATTTGCAGACATATCCAAAATCATATAACGAAGCTACAGAAATTGTCAGAATTCCATTCCGATCCCCGGATCAAAATCTCACCTACCGTCCGGTTTTCGCCAAAATTCAACCTTAGCCAATTCAAGCCTAAAACTACACCGGACCTCCGAATTCAATTCTGATTGCTCTCCTAAGTCATAAATGATCCCCCGAAACTAGTCGAATCATCAGAATTAAATTCTGAGCTGACTAACTCATCAGTCAACATTCAGTTGACTTTTCCAAACTATCTTTTTCATGAAGAGGCATATGACCTCCTTTCTATCTAAATTCTTTCCGATTTGCTTCTAACTTTCCAAACACATATAAATAAGTATATTGAAGTGTTAAATGAAGAAAACGGGACGATAACTCCCGTAACGACGAGTCGGGTCGTTACATTCTCCCCAACTTAAACCAACGCTCGTCCTCGAGCTTACCCAGAGTTGTCCTAGAAGCCAACCAATAGCTGAATAACCTTACCAAGAATATACCCGGGATGATCCCTCGTCCCCCCATCTCGCATAGGCCCGATAACACAATATAGCTAAAATTTCATAGTCCGTCTAAACAATAAATCGTAGAACCACATTGCACTTTCCGAAATCATACACAAGATTAGAACCTCATATCTATACTCAGGATAATCTCGAACCAGCTGCAATAACCTATACGTGCTACCTCATGTGCAATCACATGCTATACTACACAACCCGAATACTCGAAACAATAACTTCTATATGTAGCAGTTGCCCACAATAAACAAATACTGATAGAGAACCTCTTGTTAGCTAAAGTCTTATTCCAACACTTTCATATACTACCAACAATAAATGAAACACGCGACAGACCATAACCATTCATGAAGCCACTTCCCTCTAACTAAAATCACAATGGATTTCCTGGACAAACCTCGATATTATCCTGCTAACAATATACGATCCAATCTGTTCATATCCATTAATGACTCCAGCGATCACCTCGAATCCAACACACCACTCTGGTGATATGGCACCTCAACACAGGCCTAAGCCACAACTTGCATAATACACGCACCAATAAGAAATGGTCTGAACATACTCAAATCATGACAAAGGACTCAAATGAAAGAGCTGTACCTAAAGTTAATTAGTACCATTACAACACAAAGCTGAGACCCCGTCTCGCATCATAGAAATAGAGTACCTGAATCTTCCTCGAAGGGTCATAACTCCACCTAGCCTCACTGCAATATGCAATCCCATCCAAACACTATTATACATGAAGCACCTCAAGTCACTATAATCAAAATCGACAGCCACGTACATTTTGATATCTGAAACCAAAGCAATTCATTACATCCACAGTGAAACAAATAACATATGACACGCAACCCAATAGGCCATAACCAATACTCCATTTACCGATCAACACAAAACTACCCTTCCCGCTCGACTTTCTCTATGAATCCTCAATAGAACCGCACCATAGGTGCTCATATCCAACAAATCACCTCGCAGCATAGAAAAAAGCAACTCATAGATCTTCCCGGATCACTAACAAGTTCAATAAAAATTGAATCAACTTATCCCTCAACAATTCAACTCGAGACTAACCAAGCTAACTAAATCCACAAAAGGAAATGCACACCGAGTTAATTGCTTATTACAATAAACATATATAGCCTCAAACTCGGCCACAAAAAATGTATTCGACAAAGTTCCTTAATAATGGAACTGAATCAATGGTAGAAACCTCTACACCGATATCCGCCATGAAGGCCAACTGACATAGCAATACCTACCAGCTGTCCGCTTGTCCTGGGTACAACTACCCTACTAGAGCATACTCTCATGCACTCTGCTACGCAATTTGTGCCATTTCCAACATATTCCATATCACATTAGTCTAAACAACCTGACTTATGACAACCGGTCCGCAATCAAGTATCATAACCCAAATTTATCATATCAAGCTAAGAGAGAGCCACTAGGGCTTCCAATTTCCAATGATCGCTAAACGGTGCTGATACACATGATATACAACCACTGCATAGGCGGATTACGAGAACTTCTAGTCTCCATTACCTATATAACACATGAATCACTATGCCTGATTCCACACTCCACTGTACGAATACATAACACACATCAAGCATCCATTCATACCACGAAAGTCATTCAGAAATTTCCCTATGCCATTAACAACTCAATCATCACATTCGATCCAACAAGAGAATACCACTATACCACTAGGTCTTATTAGTTTACATTACCTTGTACCTTTTGACCATATACCCTGCCAAATCACTAGAATGGCAGTACCATTTTTTCCTTAATCACTAGAAAGATCGATTCTTAACTCACCTGCAACTGCCCGCACTGGTCAAGAATTTTAAGGACTTCCAATATATTATGAACTGATCTCAGAACTTGAACATGCCATTATCAACTTTGCATAACACATCGCATATACCATACCACACTAAGATAACATGGAAACTTCTGTCCATTTCATACTCTGCAAACATCGATGCACTCAACTAGTCAAGGACTTTCATGATCCCATATAGAAGAAAACTTATTACACATTCCAAGCTTCGCATAACAATAGGAAATACATTCATTTTCAAACCACGGTAAAAACACACCACAAACTCTTTCTCCCAATTCCATTGTGTAAGTTAAACTGCCAGGACTGAGTCCTTCTACCCACATCGAGATACGCAACTGCCAGTACTCAAGAGCTTTGTTGCACAATATCTACAAGACTCATTACTTCGAACGTATACCAGGTTGTCAAAAGGCGCCTTGCTGAAGGTTGATGGGGAGAAGAGAAGCAAGTTTGAGATATGCAAAGGAAAAGGAAAATACTATATTTGACAACAAGACTTCTTGGTAGCAAAGATGCCATATTAATTGGGAATTTGGGGTTGGTGGACTGAGGAAGTGAGAGTAGTAGTTTATATAGGTGATTAGGTGCAATATTTTTCTTTTGCAAGTAGTATAATAATAATTCGTTATCATTACCTCCCAATAAGGATACATAGAATTCCATTATTCACATAATATAACATAAGTCTTGACCCCTTCTAACGAAACCACCGCCTTTAGCCACATGCACAATCTTAAGACACCTTGCCGTTATAAGCATAGTCTTGAACACCGCAAAACCATTCCCAGGCGTCATTCACCCTTAATTAGCTGTCTTATTGAACAGAACCACTCATGCCTTGTTAGGACTCTGGCACCAGAGAACATGATTACATACAGATACATTTAGCTATCTTTCTTTCCTATAAACCAAACATTCTTTACCAACACATCTACGAAGCACCATAACCCTTACCAGAATTTCCCCAACATACTTAGAGATAGGACCAACATAGCACACAGCAATGGAATCAGTTAGTCAATAACAACCTCCCCAACTTGGCTCGGAGCCATACATCAAAGCACTTTTAGCCACATATGCCATTCTTACTCGAATGATGCCATAATGTTATAGTGAGATTAAACTCAAGTCATTTACAAGATTGACAAAGACTCGAATCATCAAAGACCTTAACTCTCCTACAATTCTTGCATTTATACATACACCACCGTTAAGCCTACTCTCTTTAGGTGACAAAAATCTTTTCTAAGTCCCAAATTTTTCAAAAATTTTGGCAGAGTTTTCTTTGTAATTTGGCCTATCCACCTGCCAGAGAATCACCAAACCATTCTAACAATACATCCACAACTCAACAAGACATAACAATGTATTTCAACAACATTAAATCTCAATACTATACGAATCATATTATCACAATTTATACCTGAACATACGTTGCACCTGCTTGCATCATAACATATATCAAATACCTTTCAATTACACATTCGAATCAACCCACCTACTTGCCTCAACCTAGTATTTCAGTACAACACCTTCCACCAGGATACACATAGCATAATCACTTTAGTCTTCCTGAGTCTAAACTCGTTTTACTATACGTAAGGCACTTTACCTTCCAACTAAGAGATATGATAAATATTCACCACGCCCATAGTTCGGAGTTACACAACAAGTTACAATAAGGATTTAATACCCGACGACTCGTACATTATTAAGCTCCCATTTCCACGGTTAGGAACAATACCGATCATATAAGTTTCAATAATACCAACTCACAAAATCAGCACCTTGGTGCTCATGTCATAGACAAAGATCTGGCCTCAAGTCCTCCCGACTGGCCCAACATGAACTCACAGAGATTATGTATCGCCCCTCGATCGGGGAATCATAAGCCATCAAGGCAATCATATTACTGAGCGCTCAAAGCGTACACAGACGTATGGAAGGAATTTCCAAGAATTATATCTCAAGGTGAATCAAGTACGCACGATAAGAATTCCAAGAAATGTGAAGTGTTTCCTAAAGGTTTGCAGCCTCCCGAGGATAAGTACAGGCGTCCCCGTACTGATCCACAAGACTCTACCAACCGGCTCAAGACTCATGAGGCCTAGTAACCTAGGCTCGGATACCAACTTGTCACGACCCCAATCCCGGTCGTGATGGCGCCCAACACAACCGCTAGGCAAGCCCGACCATTCACACTCTCATCCCGAGCATGAAGCTCAAATCATTTACATGGATATCATTATCAACAATAAAACTAAACTGAATAATCACCCAAAGATCTAGGGTCACGAGTCTAGAGCCTCAAACATGATCGGATACAATATTCTGAGCAAATACTCGAGTCTGAGTAATGAATATATAAAGGAAAACTGGAATAAGAAGAGAAGCCAGGTTCTGCAAACGCCAACAGCTACCTCAACAACTCAAATAAATAGTGATAATAGTTGGAATGCTCGTCTATCCCTCCTGTGTACCTGAATCTGCACACAAAGGTGCAGGGAGTAGGGGTGAGTACTAAGTACTCAGTGAGTAATAAATATATACAAGTAGCTGAAAGTACGAAATCCACAACATACCACATAATGAAGCTAAACTACAGTCCGATCCTCCCACGAACTAGCAACAACAGTACAATACAATTATCACAGATAATTAAAAAGATAACGATGCAATGCAATGCACACAACCGCTACGCTGTGTAGCCCAATCCATTTAACGTCGACGACACTCATTGGGGGTGTGTACAGACTCCGGAGGGGCTCCTACAGCCCAAGCGCAATACTGCTGCGGCGTGCAGTCCGATCCACATATCAACTACTGCGGCGTGCAGCCCGATCCCATACTCAGTCCACAATAAGCAATTAAGTCACAAAACAATTCATTTATATATTTCCAGGTTCCAGTTCATAAATTATGAAAATACTTTAACTTTTATTTAATTTTTTCCAAAATAGGTGACTTAGCATTTCAATACGGTGAGTTCAAACCAGGACTGAGATCAGTGATTAAGCAAGTATAGCTATTACATGTATAACTTATCCCCTAGGAATACTACAGGTCGGCACAAGGCCCCAAACACGGCTTACAGCCCATAACTATATCAAACACAGTGTTTTTCAACCACTAATGTCATATTATACTCATTCGGGATGGACTAAGTCTCAATCCCCAGTCACAATCAATCCTGCACCTGCCACGGGGTGCGAGCCACGCCCTACTAGCGTCACAATGTGCTAAGCCGGGGTTTCGAACCCTCAGGCTACCATATATACAAACTACTCACCTCTTGCCGGTTGTAGACTCGTCCGCGATGCCTTTTCCTTTGAAATTCGCTGCCTCGTGTGTAGAATCTATTCAAACCACAACAATTATATCAAATACGGGTCAAAGAAACATAAATCAATTTAATTTACATGAATTTCGCATAAATACACTAAGTTGGTAAAACCCGACCAGGGCCCGCTGTTCTAAAAATTCCAAAATTAGTACCAACGTGATCCTCGTCTCGCCACGAGTCCGTGCATATAAAAGTTATCGAAATCGGAGTTCGATTGGCATTTCAAAATCCAAATTTTCGTTTTCAATACCTAGGCCACAATTCTTCACAATTTCTACCCAAATTCATGAATATTGATGTTAATTCTACTATAAAATTATGTTTTTGAGTCAAGAAACTTACCTCCGATGAATACCCGATGATTTCCCAGCGTTTTCTCGTGATTTCTTCTCTCTAGGGTTCAAAATTGTGTTTTGGGCGAATGAACCCGCGACTACACTGTCTCTGCATTTTAATTCACTGATAGACCCGTTTCTCTACGCGTCCATGATGGTCCTCACGCATCCGCGATGGCTCGCTCAGTTAACCCTTCGCGAACACGACACTTCCCCATGCGTTCGCGAAGCACAATCTCCCAGCGCCGGATTTTTCTTCTACGCGAACGCGAAGCTTCGCTTTCTCCTCCTTCGCGAACGCGAAGCTTCGCTTTCTCCTCCTTCGCGAACGCAACCTACTACAACGCGAACGCGATGCATTGGCCTGCCTGGCCTTCGTGAGCGCGACTGCCTTCACGCGAACGCAAGGCTTATTTTCTGTTGCACAGACCTGTAAATTTTCTGCATGTTTTTTCCAAGTCTAAAATGCCCGGTTGATGGTTCAAATTCATCCCGAGGACCTCAAGACCCCAACGAAAACCACCAACATACTTCAAAACATGATACTGACTTGTTCCAATCATGAAAACACCATCCTAAACATCAAAATCACCATTTCCACACAGATTCAAACCTAAGTTTCTTCAAAACTTCCGAAACTAACATTCGATCCAAAACCCGATCAAACGACGTCCGAATGATCTGAAAATTTGTAGACATATCCAAATTCACATTACGAAGCTATAGAAATTGTTGGAATTCCATTCCGACCCCCGGATTAAAATCTGACCTACCGTTCGGATTTCGCCAAAATTCAACCTTAGCCAATTCAAGCCTAAAACTACACCGGACCTCCGAATTCGTTTCTGATTGCTCTCCTAAGTCATAATGATCTCCCGAAACTAGTCGAATCATCGGAATTCAATTTTGAGCTCACTAACTCATCAGTCAACATTCAATTGACTTTTCCAAATTATCATTTTCATAAAGAGGCATATGACCTCCTTTCTATCTAAATTCCTTCCGATTTGCTTATACTTTCCAAACATATATAAATAATTATATTGAAGTGTTAAATGAAGAAAACGGGATGATGACTCCTGTAACAACGAGTCGGGTTGTTACAATTCGTGTCTATGTATTTACGCCAATGGGTGACTCCATAGTAGTCGACCGGGTGCATCATTTGTGCGTGGTTGTGTTTGAGGGTTTTGAGACCCGTGTTGATTTATTACTATTAGATATGGTGGAGTGGACTTCGATGTTATATTGGGTATGGATTGGTTATCCCCGTATCATGCTATCCTAGATTGTCACGCCAAGACAATGACCTTGGCCTTGCCAGAATCACCCCGACTAGAGTGGAGAGGGAGCCTAGGTCAGGCCACCCACAATGTTATTTTATATATTAAGGCTCGACACATGGTCTAGAAGGAGTGTTTAGCTTATTTGACGTATGTTCGCGACTCCATCGTAGAGGTTCATTCTATTGACTCAATTCTTATTGTACGGGAGTTTCCCAAGGTTTTTCCTTCAGACCTGTTGGGCATGCCACCTGACAAGGATATTGATTTATGTATTGATCTGGCACCGTGCACTCAGCCTATTTCTATTCCACCGTATCGCATGGCCCTGCCAGAGTTAAAGGAGTTAAAGGATCAGTTACAAGACTTGCTAGAGAAGGGCTTTATTAGGCCTAGTGTTTCTCCTTGGGGTGCGCCGGTGTTATTCGTGAAGAATAAGGATGGTTCGATGCGGATGTGTATTGATTACCGGTAATTCAACAAAGTGACGATAAAGAATAACTATCCACTGCCGAGGATTGATGATTTGTTTTACCAGCTCCAGGGAGCAAAGGTGTTCTCAAAGATAGAATTGAGGTTTGGCTACCATCAATTGAAGATCAGGGTGGCTGATATTCCTAAGACAAGATTTCACACTTGATATGGGCACTACGAGTTCTTAGTCATATCTTTCGGGTTGACCAATACCCCAACAACATTTATGGAGTTGATGAACCGAGTGTTCATGCCTTATCTAGATCTATTCGTGATAGGCTTTATAGATGATATCCTGGTTTACTCCCGTAGCCAGGAAGAGTACGAGCAGCACCTTAGAGTGGTTCTTTAGACTCTGAAGGATAATTAGCTCTATGCGAAGTTTTCAAAATGCGCATTTTGGTTGAGTTCGGTTGCATTTCTAGGTCATATTATATTAGTAGAGGGTATTCAGGTGGACCCAAAGAAGATTGAGGCAGTCAAGAATTGACCTCGACCAGCTTCAGTGACCGAGATTCAGAGTTTCTTAGGGCTAGCAGGTTACTACCATTGGTTTATAGACGGGTTCTCTTCTATTGCATTCCCGATGACCAGGTTGACCTAGAAGGGTGCCCAGTTCAGATGGTCAGATGAGTGTGAAGCAAGCTTTCAGAGGATCAAGATATGTCTGACTACAACACCGGTGTTGATTTTGCCCATAGGTTCAAGGCCTTATACAGTTTATTTAGATGCATCTCGTATTGATCTTTGGAGCAGTATTGATGTAGGATGGCAAAGTTATTGCCTATGATTCGAGACACTTGAAAATCCATGAGAAGAATTATCCGGTTCATGACGTAGAGTTGGCAGCAGTTGTTCATGCCTTAAAAATTTGGAGGTATTATCTATATGGTGTGGCATGTGAGGTATACACGGATCATAAAGGTCTTCAGTACTTATTCAAACAAAATGAGTTAAATGTGCGCCAGAGGAGATGGTTAGAGTTGCTGAAAGATTATGATGTTACCATTTTATATCACCCAGGTAAGGTTAATGTGGTGGGCTGATGCATTGAGTAGGAAGTCTGCCAGCATGGGTAGTCTCGCTTATATTCGAGACAGCCAGAGACCGCTTGCTCTAGATGTTCAGGACTTAGCTAATCAATTCGTGAGATTAGATATTTCTGAGCCTAGCAGGGTGTTGACCTGTACGGTCGCTCGTTCTTTTTTATTAGAGCGTATCCGTGAGAGAGAATTCAATGATCCCTATCTGTGTAACCCGAGGGACACTATGCAGCGAGGAGGTGCTACGAAGGTAACCTTAGATGATGATGGAGTATTAAGATTGCAGGGACGGGTTTTTATGCCCAATATTGATGGGATTCAAGAGTTGATCTTAGCGGAGGCCCATAGTTCTCGGTATTCTATTCACCCAGGTTCCGTGAAGATGTATTAGGACTTGCGGCAACATTATTGGTGGCGTAGGATGACAAAGGACATTGTTGAGTACGTTGCTCAGTGTCTAAATTGTCAGCAGGTTAAATATGAGCACCAGAGGCCTGGTGGTGTGTTCCAAAGAATTGAGATTCCCGAGTGGAACTGGGAGGGGATTACAATGGACTTCATTACTGGACTTCCTTGACTCAGAAAAACTACGATGTTATTTGGGTTATTGTTGATAGGCTGACCAAGTCAGCACATTTCATTCCAGTAGTAGTCTCCTACTCATTTGAGAGGTTAGCGGAGATTTACATTCGGGAGATTGTTCTCCTTTAGGGGGTACCGGTATCTATTATCTCAGATCGGGGTACGTAGTTTACCTCGCATTTCTGGAGAGCAGTCCAGCAGGAGTTAGGCATCCACGTTTAGTTGAGTAAGTACATCATTCCATCCTCAGATGGATGGTCAGTCCGAGTGGACTATTCAAATTTTAGAGGATATGCTCCGAGCTTGCGTCATTGACTTTGGAGACTCGTGGGACCAGTTTTTGCCCTTAGCAGAGTTTGAATACAACAACAACTACCAGTTTAGCATTTAGATGGCTCCATATGAGGTGTTGTATGGGAGGCGATGTCGGTCTCTAGTTGGATGGTTTGAGCCAGGAGAGGCTTGGTTGTTGGGTACCGACTTAGTTTAGGAGGCCTTAGATGAGGTCAAGACTATTCAGGAAAGGTTGCGTTCAGCTCAGTCCAGACAGAAGAGTTATGCAGACCATAAGGTCCGAGATGTAGATATCATGGTTGGTGAGCGGGTGTTGCTATGGGTGTCGCCTATGAAGGGAGTGATGAGATTCGGAAAGAAGGACACGCTTAGCCCTAGGTACATTGGTCCATTTGAGATTCTGGATCGAGCAGGAGAGGTGGCTTATAGACTTGCTCTTCCACCTAGCTTATCAGCCGTCTTTTTAGTATTTCATATCTTTATGCTTAGAAATGTATACCCGACTCCCCTCATATGCTTGAAGCACCGACAATACCGCTTGATGAGAAATTATCTTACGACGAGGAGCCGATGGAAATTGTTGATAGACAAATAATAAAGCTACGGTCAAAGGAAATTTTCCTTCCGTGCGTGTTCAGTTGAGAGGTCATCCCCCTGAGGCATCGACGTGGGAGTCCAAGTCTGATATGCGAAGCCGTTACCCACATTTGTGCCCCGACTCAGGTACTTCCTTCTCTTGTCCGTTTGAGGATGAACTGTTGTTTTAGAGGTGGAGGACGTGATGACCCAAAGGGTCATCACTTATTTTCCTCATCTGTTCCGTGCTTATGAGGCCTTGAAAACCTCATTTTATATTGCCTCGATTTACGTGTACAATCCGGGTGCCTAGCCAGAAATTTTTTGTGTTAGAATATGTGAATTCTATGAAAACTTTAAAGAATCTTGATATTAATATTGATATAGTTGACTTTGGTCATTATTTTTGGTAAACGTACCCGGATCCGAGTTCGGATGGTCCTGGAAAGTCCGTAGAAAAATATAGGACTCGGGCATGTGCCCGGAGTTGAATTTCGAGGCCTAGAGCCCGAGATATGAATTTTCTATTAAATTATTTTTCTGAAATTATTAAGGAAAATAAAAATGAAAATTGATTAAAATACTATGGTATCGGGCTCGTATTTTGGTTCCGACACCTGGTACAAGTCTTATATATTTTTTAAGCGCTTCCTGCAAAGTTTGATGGAAATCGGACGTCATTTGACGTGTTTTGAACTATGAGTTCCAAGTTTGAGAGTTTATAAAGTTTAAAAGAAGAAATCATGAATTTGAGGCTTGATTCTATGTAAACGATATTATATTGGCAATTTGATCGCGTGAGCAAGTTTGTGGTATGTTTTTGAGGTTGTGTGCATGTTTAGTTTAGAGCCCCGAGGGCTCGGGTGAAATTAGGATAAGCGTCAGGTTATATTTTGATCAATTGAAAAGACCTGGTGTAAAGCTTCTGCTATTTTCTCAATTGCAAAGAGGAGGCTCGCAAATGCGAGATTTTGATTGCAAATACGAAGCCTGAGTGGCCTGGTCGCAAATGCGACCTCTGGCCTCGCAAATGCGGCAAGGCCCTATTTCAAATGCGAACAAATGCGAAGGTCCCTGGGCTGCACTGAGTTCGCAAATGCGAACACTTCTACGCATTTCCTATGACAATAGACTTGGGTTCGCAATTGCGAACCATTGTTCGCATTTCCCACATCCGCACTTGTGCAATTTTATACTTAAACAAATTAAGACCCACTTTTCACCATTTTTTTAAAACCCAAAACCCTATACATGAATTTTCAAGAGCAACATCATTCCAAATCACTTGTAAGTCGATTTTCACTCAATTCTTTCAACTCTAACATCATTAAACATGTTTTCTATTTGAAATCAAAGATTTGCATGGAGGAAATTGGTGTTTTTGGGTAGAACCTAGGTTTTTCATAAATTAGGGAGTTTGACCTCGATTTGAGGTTCGATTTCAAAACAAATTATATATTTGAACTCGTGAGGGAATGGGTAACCGGATTTTGGTTCGAACCTCGAGTTTCGACCATGTGAGCCCGGGGGCATTTTGTGAATTTTTGAGTAAAACCTTGGGAAAACCTATTTTTATGCAGTCAACCAATATCATATAGTGTTTATTAAAGTAATTGAACTAATTGTGGTTAGATTCGAGCGAGTTGGAGGTTGAATTACGAGGTAAAGCAATAGTTGAAGGTTAAGCGGACTTCAAGGCTTTAAGGTAAGTGTTTGATCTATCCTAGCTTGAGGGAATATGATTAGAGTATAATAACTTGCTAATTGCTAAATGATCGAGTGCAGTGAATAGTCGTGATGACGAACATCTATACACCGGCGTCTAGAATGACCATGAGTCGTTATTGGTACATGTTGTGAACTAATGTGGAACTCTCCTAAGTTATATTATTGAGCCATTGTCGGGTTGTGAAGGTTGTGTTATTGTTCCCTTGCTGGGACTTTATTGTTGTTGTTGTTATTGTTCTTTTACCGGGATATTATTATGGCTGTTGTTACTCCTTTGTCGGGATGGTACTTGTTGTTAATTTCATTCTTCTTGCCTGTTGATTGTGACTGTTGTTTGGGTGAGGAAGAGTAATAAAACACGAAGGGTGATGCCGTGTCATTTTTAATTATATTCGCATGAAGGATCATTCTGTGCAATTGTTAATTATATTTGCACGAAAGATCATTCTGTGCCATATTTTACTATTTATGCACGAAGGAACATTCTGTGCCATTGTTAATTATATCATGCACGAAGGATCATGCCATGCCATGAATGTGATAATGAGAGTAAAAGCACGAAGGGTGATGTCGTGCACTTCTATTTGATTATTTGGTGAGGGTGAGAGTAAAAGCACGAAAGGTGATGCCATGTACTTTTATATGGTTATTTGGTGAGGATGAGAGTAAAAGCACGAAGGGTGATACCGTGCAACTATTAAAGTTCTTATTATGTTATAACTGTTTGTTGCACTCTATTTTTATTTCACTAATAAAATTATGTATATTTGATTGTGCTCCCCATAGTATAGTTCCTCCCTTGCTATTTGTTTTGTTCAGTATTTCTGTTGTATTGTGGTACATATGTATATAGAACTGCACGGGTTTATGCGAGTGTCTGGTCCTAGGCTTGTCACTACTTCGTCGAGATAGGCCAGGCACTTACCAACACATGGGGTCGGTGGTGCTAATACTACACTTGTGTGTGTTTTTACACATGTCCAAGTTTTGAGCAGCAGCAGCAACAGTAGTTCACTAGCAGGATTGTCATACCCACGAGACTGAGGTAGCTTGCAAGCGTCCGCATGCCCGATGTCTCTTCTTATATTTTTCACGGGCGAGATGTTAGTGGAAAAGAATAGGGTTCAGAGGAGAGGTCACAAGCTTTATTGCTGCAGGCTCATTGTTTCGAGACAGACAGTTGTTATATTTCTTTCAGACCATTATGTGTAGTTATTTTTAGTAGTTCGTGAGTTTGTGACTCCACATCTTGGGTAGAGGATTAGGTTGAGTATTTCACATTTATATTCAGATTTATGAAGTAGACTTCCGCAGTTAACGTTATTATTATTATTATTCTTGTTATAAAATTGACAGCTGGATGGTTTTTATTAATGGAAAAATGGTGAGTAAATTGGCTTGCCTAGCTACCACGAGTAGGCGCCATCATGATCCCGATGGTAGGAAATTCCGGGTCGTGACAGATTCTCACACTAGTTGTTAGCTGACATGGGAGAGTTGTTATATGACCCTTCCTTGTTTAGAAAATTGGTGGGGAAACTGAATTTCTTGCAACACATAAGGCCCGAAATTTCCTTTACGGTTTAGAAGCTCAACCAATTCATGATAGCCTCCCGTTTGCCTCATTTGAATGCTGCTTATCATGTTCTTGGATACCTGGCTGGTACTCCGACCTTGGAGATTCACCTATTTGGTTCTGCTAGTTTTACTCTCATAGGGTACTGTGACTCTGACTGGCAGGTTATGTAGATTCTAAGAGATCCGTAAGTGGCTATATTCTCCTTCTTGGTGGCTTTCCTATTTCCTGGAAATTCAAAAATCAACCTACTATTTTCCTCTTCTCTGTTGAAGCAGAATACATGACACTTAGTTTGTTAGTTGTTGAGGTAATTTTTTAACGACCCGACCGATCGTTTTGAAAATGTATACTTCGCTCGATAGTTTGGGGCCATAAGTAGCTTCATATGATGTATTAGTAATTGTTGGCAAAATTCGATTTCATTCCAAGTTGATTTGATATGTTTTGGCATGAGGTTTTGGAAGTCGGAAGTTTGAAACTTCATTAAGTTTGATTTGAGGTGCGTTTTGTGGTTTCGATACTGTTATGCGTAATTTAAGGCCTCTAGTAGGTTCGTGGTTTGTTATGGGACTTGTTGGTATATTTGTACAATGTCCCGAGGGGCTTGGGTGAGTTTTAAATATGTTTGGACTGTGTTGCGCTAATTTTTCTTATGTTTCGACGTCGTTTCTTCAAGAATAAATGGTAACACATTAAACAAATGAGTTCCGAATTCTGTTTTGATTGAAGCATTAGATCCGTATCATCATTAAGGAGTCATAGCCAAAAGAATCATCATATGGACATCATATGACAATTTTATGGTGATTTTACTAATAATTTGGCTGCTAGATTTTTAATATTAATTACGGCATTGCCGCTAACTTCATATTTAAAAATCTGCACTATTTTCAAATATTGACACTAACATATCTCCTTCATTATAATGTCAAATGGAATGATTCAAAAGCTTAACTTGTCTGAAATTTTACAAGGAATCCATTGGAGTCATCAAAAGCGAGTTTTGGGATCCTCTGACACACAAAACGAGACAGAACAACTG